>RCUC01129224.1:0-10070 GCA_003697995.1 Taxidea taxus jeffersonii
TCTGGGTGCCTCTAGGCAAATCACATCTCTCTGAGCCTTGGTTTCCTCATCTGCAAAATGGAACCAATGACCCCTAGTGTTCTTCTGAACGTACAGGGTACTAAGGGATGCAAAGAACACTGTTAATTGGGGCGTCTGGGTGGCTCAGTGGGTTAAAGCCACTGCCTTCGGCTCAGGTCATGATCCCAGGGTCCTGGGATCGAGCCCCGCATCCGGCTCTTTGCTCAGCAGGGAACCTGCTTCCTCCTCTCTCTCTGCCTGCCTCTCTGTCTACTTGTGATCTCTGTCAAATAAATAAAATCTTAAAAAAAAAAAAAGAACACTGTTAATTGTCAAAAGAAACACAAATAGGACAGAGGATCATGGGTCTTCCTGGGGAACACTCACCCATCCTCCGCCAAGCATTTTCATGCTATCGTAGTTTGAAAATATGTCCCCAAATTCTTAGGTCCTCCTCCCTTCAGGAGGTGGAGGCTGATTCCCTCCCCTAGAGGATGGTTGGGACTTAGCGACCTGCATCTGACTAATAGCATAAGGCAAATGCTGTGTGATTCTGGAGAATAGGTCATAAGGAGACATTTGACTTTCTCCTCTTGTTTGGATCATTCTAAGGAGAGTCGGCTCCCATGTCTGAGGACACTCAGGTACGTATCTGAGGGCCCAGGTAGAGAGGAATCCAGCCCTGCCGTCAGCTGGATGAGGGAGGCATCTGGCGAGGGGACCGGCCACCTGCAACCAGACCCTCACATGACCGCAGCCCCTACTGGCATTCCAACTGTGACCTGGTGAGACCCTACGCCACCACCACCCGGCAGAGCCACTCTTGAGTTCCTGATCCAGAGAAACTGCCATGTGATAACTGGTTGTTATTTGAGGCTAAGAAGTTTATATGTAATAATGAGAAAACACATAGAATCACATTTAACTTTTATAACATAATGATGTAGGTGTTATTATCCCCATTTTACATTGAAACCCAGAGAGGAGAAGACTCTCGCTTAAAGCTACTCAGGAAGGATGTGGTGGGCTCGAGACCTCAGCCCCGGCTCATTTGAATTAAGAGCTGCTGCAAGTGGAAGTCTGTGCCCTACACCTCAGAGAGGGGCTCCCGGGATTGAGTACAGGTGTTCCTGGGCTCCATTATAAGCTGGCCGACTCCAAAGAACAGAGGCTGTAAATTACACATCTTGATCTCATCCCCATACCTGGCAACCTCATTAAGTAAGTGTTTGAATGAGAGACAAGGCATTTGGATCACGTGTGGCCCTGGGCAGTTCCCTTGGCTGAACTCATCCAGACATATGTGGGGTCTGGGGCAAGATACAAGTGCAGTTCCTCATATCACATATCTGAATATTTAACAGGTAAAAAGCAGGGATGCCTGGGTGGCTCACTTGGTTAGGTGTCTGCCTTCAGCTCAGGTCATGATCCTAGGGTCCTGGGATCAAGTCCTGCATCAGGCTCCTTGCTCAGTGGGGAACCTGCTTCTCCCTCTGCCTGCTGCTCCCCCTGCTTGTGCTCTCTCTCTCTATGGCAAATAAATAAATGAAATATTTTTTAAAAGAAATAAATAAAATTTAAAAAGCAAACCAATCAATAGTAAATGAGTTATGACAAATATACCTTTGTTATAAAACAATAAAGTAAAAGCTATGGTTATATATATGGTATATATATGGTTTATATATGGTGTATAGATATATGGTATAAAGTAAAGCTATGGTTTCTGTATGACTGAAAGTCAGCAGAATATCAAAGATTATTGGATCAAATTATTATCACATGTCTGGGTTGTCTCGTGAGGGGCTGATGAAATTGGAATGAGTGATAAAATTTCAAACCCCCCGTGATTCATAAATTATATATTATTCTATCAATTTTGTTTTTCTTGCCTAATTCAAGCAAAATCAGTAATTGTGTTGTTATAATCAAGATTTTCACATAATTTCTGTTCGGTTGATAGTAATGTGAAATTAGACAACCTTTCTCAAGTCATTGTATTCCTTAGATGGATTTTAATTAATTTCGGTTTGGGAAACACTGGCTCTGTTGAGAAGGTAGCAACAAATTGTCCATAATATCCTTACAGCAATATTTAGATTAGAAAATGAGCCATGAATTTTACACGGCGAGCTCGAATGCCATAATGGGGCTGCATACATTATGATTATTGTGGAAATATTACAAACAGTTGAAGTTCTTCATAGAAATCCCATCATGTGTATCTTGATTTTTACCATCTGCCAAAGCAATATCTAGACCCAACAATCAGTCATGGAAGCAACTGGTCATCATGCTGTAAGCGTGTTACCTCTCGACTCCATACATACAAATATAAGGGATTATGAATTATTTGTGATATTGTGATATCATGAAACGTTTTCCAGCCGCACTGTGCCACCCTTGCGGACACGAGGCCCTTTTCTGAGTACCTCCGGAACCACAAACCGGGACATGAAGACAAGCAAGGAGATGCACGCTTGGTCCCACTGAGCACCGATGGTATTTGTTCTGAGAGGATGGACTGGAATTAGTTGGTCTTTTCTCTTACCTAAGAGCAAAGGCTTCCCTCACCCTGAAGAAAGCCTCCCCCTTGTGCTCCAAGGCGGCCCCTGGGCAGCATTGGCTGCCCCACAGTCCACAAGCTTTGGTGGCATCTGCACGCAGCTGTCCTTTGCGTCGAGGACACGGAGTGAGAGATGAGCAAGAAAGCGTTTTCCTCATCTCCCTGGGGCCTGAGCCTTGTCAGCCACGAGAGGGGCTGTGCAGACGCCAAGTGACCGGGCTGCACGTGTTCCTTAATCAATTGTTTGCGTCTGTGACATGGGGGTCTCTGTGTCTCTCCTGTGTGGTCTGGTAGGGCTGTGGCTGGTGCGGGAGCTGGCAGAAACCTAGAGGGTTTCAAAACTTTTATAGCCATAGTGCTCGCCTTTGCCATTCTAGTAATTCCTCTTTTTGTAATTATTTTGTGAAATGTTCTAAGACAAATATGTTTCTCTCATTTCCTGTCTAATTTTAGTGCTGTTGCTTTAGGAAGCATGGACTGTCATTTCATTTTTTTTTTAAAGATTTTATTTATTGATTTGTCAGAGAGAATACAAGTGGGGGAGCAGCAGGCAGAGGGAGAAGCGGGCTCCCCGCTGAGTGAGGAGGCTGATGTGGGACTTGATCCCAGGACCCCGGGATCATGACCCAAGCTGAAGGCAGACGCTTAACTGACTGAACCACCCAGGTGTCCCTTAAGTGTCATTTCAGAAGGTTTTCTATATCGGCATCCATATCATTGTGAGCTATAAAACTTTTCTTTTTAATTGTGGCAGAAAACACAAAATATAAAATTGACCATCTTAACCATTTTTAAGTTTAGTTGTTCAGTATATTCACGGGCTTGTGAAACAGATCCTGAGAATGGTTTCGTCTTTCTGAATGGAAAATCTGTACCCTTTCAACAACAATCCCCCCGCCCCCAGCCTCTGGTAGCCACCATTCTGCTGTTTCTATGAATGAGACCCCTTTGGATCCCTAGTTTCTAGTAGTTCATTTTTATTGTCTTTTATAAAAGTATCAGTCTACGACAGATCAGAAATTTAAAAAACAAAATGGTCCTTCATGATGGTAGTTTGAGAAGCACCGATCACCAAGAGCAGAGCCTAGGGCCGAGTCCTCCTTGCCCAGGTGGGTCTAAAGGCATTTCAGATTTCGGTTGCTGGACCTCAGTTTCCCGAGTGTAAGAAGGGGTGACAGAACAGCAGAGCTCCGAAGGGCTCTGAAGCTAGATCACCCCAAGATGTTCTGGTGATTGGGATTCCCCCAGTCAAGACTGGCTGAGTGACCTGGCAGCTACCCTCCATCCCCTCCCGGTGGGCCGTGCTCCAAGTCCCATTTCACGCGCCGAGGACTCTTTTGTCTCCACTGACACCTGGTTTCCTGCCTCTGTAGTCACAGAAGGGCCTTCTCAGGGATGACACACATGGGCAGCTTCCACTGCTCACGTCCTGGCCAAAGGTTCACAGCAGCCCCCCCCCAATCCACATTCCTGTCCGGTTGACTATCACTCCTGTTTGCCGTGATTCACGCAAGGGCTGGAAGGGACCAGCCAAGGTTAATGAGGGCGCAGCCAAGGAGGTGGGGGGGGCATGCTAGAATTTCAGAGCTGAAAGGACTTGATTCTATTTTTCTCTTATTTCACAAGTAATACAAGATCGCTGCAAAACAATGCCCAAAGATGGTAAAGATGGTACGCGTATATTCTTCTTTAAGATTTTATTTATTTACTAGAGAGAGAGAGAGAGAGCAGAGTGAGAGAGTACAAGCAAGGGGAGCAACAGAGGGAGAAGGAGAAGCAGGCTTCCCGCTGAGCAGGGAGCCCCATGTTGGGGCTCCATCCCAGGACCCTGAGATCATGACCTGAGCCAAAAGCAGACACTTAACCGACTGAGCTACTCAGGTGCCCCTGTATGTGTATTTTTTTTTAAAGATTTTATTTATTTATTTGACAGAGAGAGAGAGAGATCACAAGTAGGCGGCATGGGGGGAGCAGGTTCCCTGCTTAGCAGAGAGCCTGATGCGGGGCTCGATCCCAGGACCCTGAGACCATGAACTGAGCCAAAGGCAGAGGCTTAACCCACTAAGCCACCCAGAAGCCCCTGTGTATATTTTTAAAAGCCATCAGAATCCAGGACACCTGGGTGGCTCAGTCAGTTAAGCGTTTGCCTTTGGATCGGGTCAGGATCCCAGGGTCCTGGGATCGAGTCTCACATCGGGGTCTTTGCTCATTGGGCAGCCTGCTTCTCCCTCTGCCTGTCCCTCCCCCTACTCGTGCTCTGTCTCTCTCTCTCTCTGACACATAAATAAATAAAGTCTTAAAAAAAAAAAAAGCAACCAGAATCCAGTGATAATCCCCTTTAACATTTTAGTAAATATTTTGCCTGTTTTTTCAAACATACTTTTTTTTTAAAGATTTTATTTATTTATTTGACAGACAGAAATCACAAATAGGCAGAGAGACAGGCAGAGAGAGAGAGGGAGAAGCAGACTCCCCGCCGAGCAGAGAGCCCCATGTGGGGCTCGATCCCTGGACTCTGAGATCATGACCTGAGCTGAAGGCAGAGGCTTAACCCACTGAGCCACCCAGGTGCCCCTCAAACATACTTTTAAAACAACATTAACAGGAATGTGTTACCTGTGTTATTTATAATCCATTCAATATTTTTTTTTCATTCAGGATTTTTTTCCACTCAGCATTTTTTCTGCATGAATCACTGGCTACTCATCAGTGTGTGTGGCTACAAAGTATCTCATTGCGTGTCCTTAGACTGGACATCTATTCTCTTGCTCTCTCTCTCTCTCTCTTATCTGCTTCCTCACTGTTACAAACAATAAACAATATTCCTGAAGTCAATTTTTTCATTATTGCCTCAGAATGAGATTCTGGAAGTGGAGTTTCTAGGCCAAAGGCTTTGCATACTGTACTTAAAAGACTTTGGCAGGGCACATGGCTGGCATAGTCGGTGAACCGTCTGACTCTTGGTTTCGGCTCAGGTCATGATATCAGGGTGGTGAGACTGAGCCGAGCGCCAGGCTCTGTGCTGAGTGCAGAGTCTGCTTGAGTTTCTCCCTCCATCTCCCTCTGTACCCCCATCCACACGCATTCTCTTTCTCTCTCTCTAAGATAAATAAAATAAATATATCTTTAAAAGGCTTTGGCTATAAGGTTCTATAAGGTTTGACAGTATTGATGAATGTTGCCTTCAAAAGTACCAAGAGTGCCAATTTCAGCTCATGCCTGCCAGCACTGGGTATTATCACTTTTTGTTTCATTGTTGTTTTAATTTGTATTTCTTTGGACATGTTATTATGCTTATTGATCAATTATACTGGCAAATATTTTGGAGATTTTCTATCCAGCCCTTTATTTTGACAGTTACAAAAACACGCACAGAGGTGAGGAACTTCTTCCCCAAGCCAGTTAGGGACAACCCACAATGGAAACCAAGTTTTCCAATGCTTGGGAAAGGAGATTTCCCCATGATCCTGGGGTCCCTTGAGTCTAAAGGGAGATGAAGGGTTATGAATCAAGAATGGAAAAGGCTCTTCCTGTGTTCCATGTCACTCTGTGGCACGAAATGAGTAACTCCTCCCATCTGAGCCTCAGTTTCTCACCTGTAAAATGAGGAGGCTGGCTAACTGTGTTGGGCAGCTCTTTTCTCAGCTCTGAGATTAAGGCTATCCTATCATCTCCAAGTGCCTTCCCATTGCTAAGAGTTATCATGAAAATCTGACATGTGCATAGCCCCTTATGGTTTACAAAACATTTCTGTGAAGTAGAGAGGAGAAGTCGTGTCACTGATGCCATCTCAAGGATAAGCAAATGGAGGTCCTGGGATTGAGCCCTGCATCGGGCTCCCTGCTCAGCAAGGAGCCTGCTTCTCCCTCTCCCTCTGCTGCTCCCCCTGCTTGTGCTCTCTCTGTGTCTGTTTCTCTCTGTCAAATATATGAAAAATTAAAAAAAAAAACTTTTCAAAAGAAATATTTATTAATTCATTTCAAAGTAGCAATAACAAACCCATTACATATTAAAATAAAGAATAGATTTTTATTAAAGATAACTGTACTTTCCAGCGTAAGAGTCTTTAGTGGGCAGAGTGGCATTGTTTTAAATCCTTGCAGATCTCTTTTATGCCTGGCTTATTATCATGAAAAACTTTTGATCTCACAAACTCCCCGAAGGGGTCTTGGGGATCCACACTCTGAGGCAGATGAACGGATGAGGGGATCCTGGAGAAACAGGGGCCAGTGAGGAGGCAGCCTTTGTATCCCATCCCCTCCTGGGAGCAGGGCAGTGTGACAACTGAGGGCGGGGGAAGAGGGGGACAGGGGCAGATGGACAGGAGGGCTGGAAGGCAGAGTCCGGGTGCCTGCTTAGGGGCTGGGCCAGGGCTCTGGTGCAGGAGCAAATTTGAGGAGGGGATGATAAATCATGTTTGGAGCTTCCAGGGCTCAAAGTGTGTGTGGTACTCCCACAGATTGGCACCTGGGCCTTGGGGGGCGGATAGGTTTGTGTGGGAGAGAAAGTGCCACTGAGGACCAGGGGAAAGTCCCTGATCTGGGGTACACCTGCTGCTGTTGTGGGACCAAGGAGAGAGGTTGGTAAGGGGGGTGTGGCCTGTATCCTGCTCACCAGACAACTGAGAGCCATGGTGGGTTGGGGGGAGCTGTGGGGTTCTGTCTCCTCCCAGCTTGCTGAGCAAACACTGCCTGATCCAAGCCAGCCCCATGGAGGGGCAGTCAAGGAGAGGCTTAGTGAAAGCTCAGCCCAGAGGGGAAGTGGGGACACAGTGAGGGGTGAGCTGGGAGCCCAGAAGATGGGATCCGGAAAGGGTGCACGATATGTCCAGAGGTGAGAGACATTCACGTGCAGGCCTTCACTGATGAAGAGACTATGGTCTCTTCTGGTTGAGTTGGGCTGTGGGAATGCCAACCCCAGGCCGCCCAGGTCCTTCCTCAGGCAACGGGGTGAGCCCCGCCCACATGCTAGCCCCACACTGGCACAGCTGGCTCCAGGCCTTCACACGAGGTTGGTAGTCCCCTTGCCTCGATTTCCCTCCTCAAGGGCTTTGTCCTCAAGTGTTCTCTCCCCAAGCGTTGGCAAGGCGGCTTCCTCCATAATAAGCCAAGCGGGAAAAAGGACACCTTCTTCTCAATATTTGTCCACAAAATTCCCAGACAGATTGTTGTCTCCTGGACATGAGTCACGTGCCCGCTTTGGAACAGGTTCCCGTGGGCTGAGAATAACAGGCTGTGCGGATTGGCCAGGCCTGGGATGTGTGCCTGCTCTCGGACTGGGGGGTGGGATGGGTGGGGGCCCGTGTCAGCCTCTCCGAAATGACAGAGTGCCAGGAAGGACAGGAGTTCCCCAGAGGAAATCTGGGAGGCTGCTGCCTGAAGAAGGGGCGAGGCCTCGGGCCGCTGACAGCCGTCCCCTCAGGCTAAAGCCCACAGAGCCGAGGGTCTTCCTTGCCCAGAAGTAACGAGCGTCCAGCCCCCGCTTACATACAGTGTAGAGCCAGGGTCCCCCATAGCACTCGGGGGTCAGTCAGATTCAACTTCCATCTCAGCTGCCCAACCCCTGGCTGTGGGGCCTGGAGGGAGTCATTTCTCTCTGGGCCTCAGTTTCCTCCTCTGTGGAAGGGAGTGAGTCTTTGTAAGAAGAGGTGAGGACGCAGAGGGAGGCCGCATGAAGACAGAGGTGGAGGCTGGAGGGATGTTGTCATAAACCAGGAAACACCAGGAGCCACCACAAACTGGAAGGGGCAAGGAGGGGTTCTCCCTCCCCAAGGAGGGAGCACGGCCCCACCACAGTGTAGTTCCAGACCCCAGGGCTTGGGGCCTGGATACTATGAGATACTATGCTTTGGTTGTTCCGAGGCACCCAGTCTGTGGCCTTTTGTTGTAGCAGTCCTAGGATAACAGTACAGCATCCAAAATTTTAATTTATTTTTTATTTTATTTATTTATGTGTTCATTCCCCATGCTTCTCCCCAAGGGATTCGCTCCGTGAGACTGGGCGCCATCTGTTTTTGTCATTGCTGTGTCCCTAGTAGAACATGACCTGTTGCATAGGGGATGCTCATGAAATATTTGGCCAAATAAAAGAATGGCTGAATGCATGAATCCCCCACCTGGCATTCTTGGAGGACATTTTCTTGGCCTGGCCCCAACCTGCCGTTCCATTCAGGCCCTGCCCAGACCCTTCCCCCCAACCTCCCAGGGATTTTGCTTTGACAAATTGCACTGGTGACAGGCCATGTTCCCATCCCCTTCTTCCCCCTAGACACACCTGTTGTGCCTACAAGGGCAGTGCAGTCTAGTGGAGACTAGAGGTGTGGGGACCCCAGAGCTGGTTTAAATTCTGGCCCTGGCTTGCCCAAGGACATCACTCGGACTGGTCCCTTAGCTCTCTGTTTATTCCTCTGGAAATGGGGATAGGATCCCCATCCTTTCAGTGCCTAGAACACAGTAGGTGCTCAATAAATGGTAGCTAGAGTCAACTCTCCTTAGACATCCTCTCTTCCCCCACGGGGCTGGCCTGAGTCTTTCCTCCTACAGGAAGCCCTCCCAGACCTCTCCCACTCTGACCCCAGCTCTCCACAGCTGACCCTCTGAATGGCTCCCTTGCCGCTCAGCACGGTCTGCCTGGGTTCATTAATTCTCTTTTTGTGCATACGTGGCCCGTCTCCCTGGTTGCCTCAGCCGTTGGCCATGTTTTAATGAGGATTTCTCTTTGTGAATAAAGAAGTAGGCCTTTGATCTCCCTTCTGGAATTGGCTGTCTTTGATAATCTGCACTGAGCAACTGCTGAGAGCCAGGCTGGAATTCAAGTCTGGGCACTGCGGCTGCTCGCTCTCGGACCCTTGGCAGGTGGCCTTCCTTCTCCCAGCCTCAGTTTCTCCTCAAGTGAAAAAGGCTCATGCTGAGCAGACATTCTGTTGTATGTAAATTAGCTCATCCATGAATTCAACGAAATGTCACCTTAGCCCTGCTTCTTTCACAATATCCACTTCTTAAATTTCAACTACAAATCTGTAATTATCCCCAGCTTACTGAGGAGGAAAAGTAAGGCTGAGAGAGGGGCAGTAACTTGTCCGACCCCCTCAACCAGGTATGGGGTAGAGACGGGATTTGAACTGCGGTTGTCTAGTTCCTAGTCTCACTTATTCCGGTAACCCTCAAGGCCAAGGTTAACTGGGAATGCTGTGGTCCGCTGGCAGCATCTTGGGGTGAATCAGAATCAGCACCTCACTGGGGCTCACTGTGCTCTGGGAAGGGGAAATCCAAGAGCTTTGGGCAGGAGGTCAGGTTGGGTGATTGAAATGGGGGTCCCTAGGGGCACAGGGTGTGGAAGGTTTGTCCAGGGAGGCCGGAAGAGACACCAGGATTTGGAGGAAGAATCGTTTCCAAAGGTGAATACAGTTCTTATGTAACTTCTCAAATCACTGAGTGGCCCTGGTTCTTGGGGATGGACTGTTTGTGAGGCCATGTACCCCAAGCTGGGTGTGCAGAGGAAGAGG
>ML101374.1:0-91176 GCA_003697995.1 Taxidea taxus jeffersonii
TTTTTTTTTTTTTTTAGAAAGTAGTCACTATTGAAGTCTTTCTGGTTTTCCATTTCTTTCTACTTTAAAAATAATCTCTAAGGGCACAGACAAACTTTTAAATCATGATTTCATAGCAGTGTAAACTAGTAATATGTAAAAGCAGAGTTTAATTCTAGAAATCCATTAAAATGAATTTGTAGCTCCTGTTTTTCTTTTCAAAAAGCAAAGATAGGTTTTGGCACTTACCGATGAGTGAACTGAGTGACCATAATATTACCCTCTTTGAATGATCTTTGTGCCACCACTGGACCTTTATGAAAATAGGACTTGCCAGGTTGTCACACCTAGCTGGCTGTGTACTGGGCAAGCACAGCCCTAAGACTTGGTCTCGGTTATAGTCTGGAGCTCCTGCTGTAGATACCAAAGACTTGAAATGGGGAAGACTTGAGACTTGAAATGGGGAAGGCATAGTTACGTTCAGAAACCACTGGACAGATACACTTCCTGTCTATTGCAACACAACTATATCCTGTACCAGCTCTGTGTTTCTGGCCTTATCTCCTAAAACTATCAGGACAGATGTAAGGCATCTATCAGAGGGCATAAATGTGTTCTGGAGGCCTTCAGGTTTTAGGAGGTCTCTAACTTCCCTCTCCTTTCAAAGGGAAGGCCAGGGTATGTAGTTGTTTGATGATAATTAGAGCCCATTTGGTGGGAATAATATCGACTCAGATTTCCTGGACCTTATATGTACATTGTGTCATTTGACCCTCCTGATAATCCTTTGGGCTTCTGCATGTGTATGATACATCTAACAAATGTTAAAGGAAACAGTTAAACAATAAACTGTGATCCATACATTTCCTACCTTAAACAAGTGCTCTTTTTTGCCTGGTGTTTTAGCTTTTGATCACGAGTATGGTGAATGTTTTTGAATTGGCTTTGTTTCATTTAACATTACATATAGAAACATTTTCTTTGTTTCCATATTCCTTTCACAACTTTTAATGGTTACGTACTATTCCATTGGATGAATATAATAACTTTTCATTTTTTAAGATTTGTTTTTGTCCTTGGCCTTTTCTGTAAAACAGACAGTACTATAGTAAACCTCTTTGTACATCTAGCTGGATATTTGGGTTAGATCACTTTCTTAAGCTCTATTCCTCAAAGCGCTGCTGGACTTGTTCATGGGGGAGTTTGCACACTTTGCCTGTATTCATTCAGTCCAGACTCCCAGTCACGCTAAAAGGTAGATGCCATTACCCTCATTATATAGATGGGGAACCAAAAGCACAGAGAGAGAAATTAACTTGCCTACGTCACAGAGCCAAGAAGCTGTGTTTCTGGGACTATAGCCAAGGTAATCTGGGTCTTCCAAGGTCCCTGTCCACAACTACTCTTCTGTATTGGGAGCTGACTTGTCTTTCTGGGTGAGGTCAGCTTATGGAAGAGTGCAAGACGTGCCTACAGTGCCCACGGAGGTTGGCCATGCTTTCCTTGGCTCCCAAGGTACAAGGTTCTATGTAGGCCGCTGAGCATATGGCTCCTTGAGGCAGGTCAAATCTGCTGCTGATAAAATTGCCTGGTGCTGCAAATGAACTCTTTCCAGGGGAACATGCCACAGTTTGTGTAAAGAGCCACATTGCGAAAGTACCACACGTGGTGAGATCCTTTGAAGCTTGTCCTGGATCTCCAGATGGTCTTGCTTTCTTGTTCTGATCTTATTTTTTAAAAAACGTGCCTCTGCAAGAATGCACATAATGTCTCTGGGGACAGTGGCATTTTCTGTATGAAGTTCTAGGGATGGTCATTGTCACTTTCTGTGTGTTTGCTTCAGGTGGACTTAGCAGTTTCAAGCAGAACCATGAAAACCTCTGTGACAACTCCCTCCAGCTCCAGGAGTGCCGGGAGGTGGGGGGCGGTGCGTCGGCAGCCCCGAGCAAGCTACCTCAGTCCATCCCCACCACCCCTGACATCGAGAATGCGGAGCTGACGCCCATCTTGCCCTTCCTGTTCCTCGGCAACGAGCAGGACGCTCAGGACCTGGACACCATGCAGCGGCTGAACATCGGCTATGTCATCAACGTCACCACTCACCTGCCCCTCTACCACTACGAGAAAGGCCTGTTCAACTATAAGAGGCTGCCGGCTACTGACAGCAACAAGCAGAACCTGAGGCAGTACTTTGAAGAGGCTTTTGAGTTCATCGGTAACTATCTCCCAAGGGGACTTCTCGTCTTCCACCTTCCTTGTCCCTCCAGCTTTTGCTTTGATATCAAGCCCAAGGTTTATGCCTGCGTTGCCAAAAAGCTGCTCTGAGGTGTTTTCAGGCTTTGCCACCTGGTGTGGCCAAAGTGTTCTTCTCAGTCATGGCCCGTTGAAAGAATGCATGGGAGCCCCTGGGATGGGTATAAAGAAACAGTGATTCCGTTTGGTGGGGAAGGCCACGTCCCTCTACTTCTCACTGAAAAGATGGTAGGGATGCGCATGGATATGTTCTGTCCCAGAATTGCAAAAGAAGTAATGGAGAGGAAAGCCCTGGGAGGCCAGAGCTGGTGCTGTGGCTATCTGGTCTACCATGTCTGCCAGCGCCTTACAAGAGGTAAAATACAGTGAAGATGATACCACTTCCAAACTCACCCATTCTTCCCTTACCTGGGGCGGAGTTCATCTGCACTTGAGATAGCTTCTTTATGCGAGGTTGAGGCAAAGGTGGCATTTCCTAAAAGGCTGCTTCTGAAGAATGTTTTGCAGTAGAACAGTGCTGTCGCGAACATCTTTTTTTTTTTTTAAGATTTTATTTATTTATTAGTTAGAGAGAGAGAGAGTGAGCACAGGCAGACAGAGAGGCAGGCAGAGGCAGAGGGAGAAGCAGGCTCCCCGCCGAGCAAGGAGCCCAATGCAGGACTCGATCCCAGGACGCTGGGATCATGACCTGAGCCCAAGGCAGCCACTTAACCAACTGAGCCACCCAGGCGTCCCCATCTTTACATGTCACATCAGCACAGGCAAGGCAGGAGTGGAGGGCTGAGTTGTTTTCCCTTCTACTTGCTTTGTCTCACTTCTTAAACACTGGGTAGCAGAAGAGTGTGAATATGAGCACTGGCGAGATGGTACTAGATTTCATAAGACTTGCCCCAAAGTTAGAAAGACCAGGTTGTGTAGCCTGAGTAGTTCCCAAGGGGTGGAATTCTAACAACAGTAGACTTTAATCTCCAGAAGGAAGTAACCACCAGCCTAACCCTAATCCTAACTTTAATTTTTGTGGTTTCTATAGCCTTGAACTGTTTTAAGGCTCAAATTATTATTTGGGGGGAACACCTGGGGACCTAGCAGATGCTCCACAGTTTTTTTCAAGTGACTCCAACCTTCATTACCACAAAAAGATGATCCAGTACTTTTCCTAAATATTGTAGCAGGTTGTTACTGGCCTCTGTCCCAGGAAGAATGCACTCATGTTTAGTGCTCCTTTATCAGGAAAAACAAAACAAAACCTTGGGTCTGGTGGATTTGCTGTAGAGTCGGCAGTTCTGGTCTTGTCACCCAGCTGTTTTCCTGGCTGATTGTGCCTTCCATGCAGGACCATGGACTCTTCAGTCTGGAAGAATAGCCTGGGTGATCACTGAACTCAGAAAAATAAAGTGACTTCTCCAAGATTGTAAGAATTTGAGTGTCAGAGAAAGGAGCAGAATACAAGGCTCTTGACTCCAATGCAGGGGCCTTCCTACAGTACGCTGGGGCAGTGTTCCCAATGTTCTGTTTGTTCCTGAATGGCGACATTTGTGGATGCAAAGACACCTCAGATTCTTTATAAATTATATTTGAATCAAACTTTGAGCCCCGAGGAAGAACTATTTGTCACCGAGTAGATGAGGAGCTTTCTGGTTGATATATGATGTTATGACTGCAATTTTATCTGACTTAATTCCAGCTGGGGGAAGTTAAGAGATTGTTTTCCATTTAATGAGTAGCATCAGACATGCTTGTCCCAACAGGATTTCAAGCAAGGCCCCTGCATTCCTCATACGCTATTCAGGCTTATCTGATTTTTTTTAAAAGGAAAACAAAACAAGTAACAAAGAGCATTTAACCTGAAGAACAATTTGGCATCACAGCCTGTATAGGCACAATGTTATTTTTGTTGTTATATCATTAGATAAACTGAAATCGTATGGTCTAGCTTTAGGGAAAGCAGCAGTTCTTGCAACCATGATGACATTTACTGAGAGTCTAATACAAACTAAGCAGAGTGTATGTTTAGGATTGAACTATGCCCATTTATTTATTCCTGAATTGGATGATATTATTCCCACATTCCCTGAGCCTTGTTGATGAGTATTCCTCCCATTACGTAGACAAGGGGGTTGAAGCTCTGGGTGGTCAGGTGACTAACACTGGGTTACTCATCTAGTGTGCAGTGGAACCAGTGGTCAAAGCTAGCACTTTGCAGCACATAGTGGAGGTCAGTGAATAGGGTGCGTGCTCAAGAGAAGAAATTGCAAGAGGGAAATACTTTCTTCAGATACTTTTATCTATGAGAAGTAAGCTTAATTCATAGATTTTTAAGATGGAGTTTTGCACGATGTTTATTTTCTCAGTCCACGGCTGGGTAGCCAATAGAACTAGTTTAAGCTAGGGACACCTGGCTGGCTCAGTTGGAAGAGCATGCAGCTCTTGATCTCTGGGTCAGGAGTTTGAGCCCTGCATTGGGTGGAGAGATTACGTAAATAAGTAAACAAACAAACAAACAAACAAAAAAAGTGGTTTAAGTTAGATCACTCCTCCTCACTCCCCTCCCGTACTCTTCATCTACTTGATATCCCTTCAGGGATGCTTTCTTTGGGATACCTTTTGGTCCAGAAGTGTCATTAAGAATCCATTTAGGCAGTGCCCATAAGCTCTTCCCCTGAGCTTCTATTGTATCTGAAAACTTACAAAGTATTGTTACTTTCAGTTGCTCTGATTTCTGGGCCATCTTTAGAACTTCTCCATCTTTGTCATCACCACCATGTTGGAAGAACATACATGGATGCAGGGGGGTTGGACAGTTCAGTGTGGGTGATGCCTCGTGCCTGAGTGCTGCCAGTCTTGAGCTGCATTTGCAACAATAGGCTTCTCTGGTAAGAAGCTGAACATAGCAGCTTTCTAGTTGGGTTTTGTTTCTCAAACCACAGAGTTTAGTAAGACTGAAATCCTTATCTATTTAATACCAGTTCCTGTACAGAACAATTCTATAACAATTCTAAAGAAATGTTTTTTTTTTCCTTCCTCTATCACAGCTGGGAGAGACATTGTTAACAACACTAGTTTTGATAAACCACACGACCTAGTGATTGGAATTAACATCCTTTATCAAAAGGGTCTACTTAATCTGTGGATTGCTTCACAGGCAAATTAACTGTGTTGTAACTCTGGCTGCCATGGTGGCCACCACCTGTGCAGTGAACTGTTTCTAGGGATGATTCCTTCCCTTCGTCTTCTCTTTAAATGGAGAAATGTAAATTCTTATTCATGCTAATATTGCTTTTAGCCACTTCTGGAGGTTGCAACATAAGTCCATACAATTAACTAGTAAATTATACTTAGTTTTAAAGCCATTTGAACTTATTTATTCTTTACTCTTTACAAAAGAGAACGTTGTCAAGTCTGGATGAAAGCTAATCTCTCTTTTTCCATATCTTTCTTCCTTCCTGCACCTCTTGGCTTTCTCTCTTTTCCCAGAGGAAGCTCACCAGTGTGGGAAAGGGCTTCTCATCCATTGCCAAGCCGGGGTGTCCCGTTCTGCCACCATCGTCATCGCATACTTGATGAAGCACACTCGGATGACCATGACTGATGCCTATAAATTTGTCAAAGGCAAACGACCAATTATTTCCCCAAATCTTAACTTCATGGGGCAATTACTGGAGTTTGAGGAAGACCTGAACAATGGTGTGACACCGCGAATCCTTACACCAAAGCTGATGGGCGTGGAAACGGTTGTCTGACAAAAGTCTGGATGGAAAGGATTACTCGTCTCCATTAAGAGACAAAGAGAAAGGATGGATTTTTTTTTCTTTTTCTTTCTTTCTTCTTCTTCTTTTTTTTTTTTTTTTTGATGGGGGTCAAGTTTGTGAATGGAAGCAAAACTTGTTTAAAAACTTTTTATTTTTCACAAGTGTGAGAAGAAATTATCTTTTGATGCCGTTGAGATTTCCTTCCCGCGAACTGATAAAGCAGGGAGGCTAGAGGAGTAATTTTTTAAAGCCAACAATAAAAATATAATAAAACTCTTTTCTTCCCCCCTTTTCCTTTTAAGCTATTTGTAGAGTTTATGATTAAATAGTCTGTGCAGGTTCATAGACCGAAGATACTACAACTTAAACAAATTAAAAAGAACCAAAAGTAAGAGACAGAAAAGACATTGAATCACAAAGGCCCGAGAGCTGCCTGGGCCATCCACACAGGAAAAAATACCCAACCAAACCAAGCCCTGTTGTACTCACTGGTGCAAAGAGAAAATCAGGGCAGCTTAAGTGGTCTAAGAACCCTTCACATTCTTAAAGAGACAAAAGATACTGTTGATTTTGTGTGTTTCATACTCTGGATTATTTTCCCCCCTTCTTTGGGTTTAAGAGATTTTTTTTTTTTTGGAAATAGTGAGGAACTGACCATTATACCATATGCCTTCATTGGCTTCTTGTGCAATAATATGGTGTTTTGAGTGTGCAAACAAGTTACAGCTGGCAGTTGATAATAGACAAATAGTGCAAATTTGCCAGCTTGGAGATAGAAAGGAATTCAATAAAAATCAATTACTTTCCTTCCCACCTTTTTCCTTTAATTTTTTTTTTTTTGATTTGATTCTGGTTACAGTGCCATAAACCTTGTTACATATGTATATCAGAATGTAAAAAAAAAAAAAAGACAAAAATTTATTTAAAAATATTTTTCGCAAAAAAAACCTTGATGTGTTTCTGTTGATTGTGTAAAAATTTATTTTCATTATATAAATGAAACTCATTTTGGGACGTGTCTTTTTTCCTCCTCTTTAACTTAACTCAGATTCAAGCATCTCTTACCTCTGGTAACTTGTACATGTAACATACTTGGAAATACACACGTTTTTATAAGGGGAAAGAAAGATGAGGAAGGGAAAATATTTTCTGTTCTCAGTGCGACGCAGAGAGAATTAGCAAGGAAACCAAAGGGCTCAGGTAATCAATCTGCCTGGTTGTCATCCCCTCTGTTCTCGTAGATTTCTACCCTCTTCTGTAAATGCAATTTTCCGCATAGGGAAAAGCTCAGGTGAAGTCACTTAGAGGGATGAAGGGGATTCTACCCCAGCCTTTGAGCTCTGGTGATAGGTCACTGCCAGATTCATTGGTTAGAATTCCGTGACCTTTCCAGTGGCTGTCTGATAAATATTTGTGACCGTCCACCATTTAGGGTTTTGATAGTCCCTCCCCTGTCCCCTTGCCACTCCCCTTGTCACTTTTTCACTTGACATCTTTTGGTGACATTAACCACAGAGAGTGCAAGGCAGCAAGTTGAACTTAGCATCATGAATACAACTGTCTTTTTTTTTTTTTAAGATTTTATTTATTTATTTGACAGACAGAGATCACAAGTAGGCAGAGAGGCAGGCAGAGAGAATGGAGGAAGCAGGCTCCCTGCTGAGCAGAGAGCCTGATGCCGGGCTCAATCCCAGGACCCTGAGATCATGACCTGATCTGAATGCAGAGGCTTTAACCCACTGAGCCACCAGGCGCCCCTGAATACAACTTTCTTATCACACTTGGTTAATACATAGCTGGTGTTCCATGGGTTCCCAATGCAGAGAAAAGAGGGCACGGGGCTAGGGGAAGAACATATCTTAATGTTTTCTACGTTTTATTAAAATATGTGTCTAGAGGGACTTGGCCAAGGAGAAGATTCACAGCAAACTGAAATTTGCCTGGGGTGAGTAATAGAATTAAAGAGTTCGGGCATGTCCAGTTCTAGATGACTACGTTTGACCTTTTTTTGTAAACATTGCTTAGAACTGCCATAACATAGTATTTTTTGACATTTTTTTTAAATAGCTTTTCTACTGGAAGTGAAAAAGAAAAGTGAAGACTGAACTTAACAGGAATTAACTGAGAGCTGTTTGAATTATTTTTACAACAAAGAGTTAATCAGGTGAAAAGTAAATTTCTCTTATGGTGCTTTTTATTCTTCAGACTAATAATTCCCTTGGTGCGACAGCATATTTAAGAAGTCAAGTTGTTATATGATTAGTGATTTAAAATACATGGTAATTTACTAGGCATTTCTTTTCATTTATTCTAAATCCAAATGTTAAATTTCTGATAGAGTGTAAGTTTTTTTTTTTCCTTTCCTTTCTTTTCTTTCTTTCCTTTCTTTTCTTTCATTTTTAAAAAATAAAACAAGGAGAGGAATCACTACAATTCCTGTTCTTTAGCTGCATGGGAATGATTTATGTTTTTTAAACTTGATGATTTTGAGAGTAAGACTGTCCTGGGGCAGACAGGAATCCTGCCAGCCTGCATACCAAGAATTCTGAGAGAGACTCCAGTCTTTTTTGCTAATCTGTTTTGAGTCACTTAGCCTCTATTTCTTCATAAGGAATGTGAACCACTTCATGAAAATAACCAAGCTATTGCTCTAAAAACCAGACTCCCCAGGTTCCTGGGGTTCACTAGGTGCCTCAGCTAACTGGGGAATAATTGAGTGTTGTCTTCCTGAGAAAGCAGTGTCTCTGACTGACTGCAGTATACATCATCCTCAGCATCTGGGAATGATGATTTTGTGCTGAGTGAATTTAACGATTCAGTAGAGTAAATCTGTTACATACAGGTTCAGCAGATAGAGCTGGCACTATTACCTTAAGTTGAACAGAAAAGTAGTTTCTGTGTACATTTGTTTCAACAGTTAATACTTTTCTAATCAGTGCATATTAACCAGGATATGGTGCTCGCGTTTCATTGAAGCCTTTATGCCAGCTGCTTTTGGATCAGGACAAGTGGGCAGGAGGTGGGGCAGAAAAGCTGACAAGTAGAGAAATGTACATGGGGAAATAGCAGCAATCACACATTGACAATACATGAGGAAAGATGAGCTTTTGAAAAGGAAATAAAGTATGGGGAAGAGAGAATTGGAGGTTACCGTAAAACAAAAATGAAAAGCTATATTAGAATAAAGGACTGGGACCTGAGTCACACTTCAGAAGTTGATTAAGATAGAACACTGATCAATTGCTCTAACTAGATCTTCTGGATGGTGAACTATCTGACGAGCCACATGGATTAGAGATAAGCAATATGGCTTTCACCTTGCTTGTGAACAGGCTTTTGTAGATAAACCACAACACTTAATCTTCATGTTTTAGTCCCCAAACATACAATATCCGATCTCAGGAAATATGGGTTGATGTTTGGTTTCAAGCTCTAATTGGACACAGTCATTATATATGGATGTGAACAGGAAATGAGTATTGAGAACTGGACCCCAGAAGAACTGGCAGGAAAAAGACTCCCTGCCCCTATCGAGGTGGTAGACTGCATGCCAGTTGCTTTCCATGCTTCCTGATTTCCTTTCCAGTGAGAACCTTTGTCAATGTCTGGTGGAAGTCATATGTATCAAGGTGTGTGTTGCATGGGAAATGGAATCTGGAGGAAGATCTAGAACCCACATTTGCCTTTCAGCAATCTCAGTGATGTGGGTGACTTTGGAGAAGGGTCTGGTGCCTTTGGCCAGGGAGCTAAACACGTACCTGGTACAGGATTTGCAAAACTGAAGGAGGAATAATGGAGTAATACAGCTGCTGCCCCAAGCCCAGGTGAGCCAGCAGATCAGTGAAACTGTGTGCTGGCGACCGTATTGCCTGGTGCCTTCTTCAGAGCATAGTGGCTCCTGCTTCACTTCTTCCTTCCAGATCTCATGTAAATTTCTCTTAAAGCTAACCTTAACCCAGTGTGAAACATGAAAGGGAAATGCAGTTTCTCATTTAGCTAAATTGATACTGTATGAAACCACCACACTCCATCCTTGCCAACTTGGCATCCACCTACACTTCTTTTAACCATATATAACTTCCAGGCAAAGACACAGAAAAAATGATGTTTCTCTCTAATAAGATGCAGCTGTCACCTCTACACTTGTAACCCTGTCTCCAAGAAGGATACATAGCCCCACCTATTGTGACTTAACCCATCCTTGAGTGAAGTTCACTCCTCCTCTGGTTGAGATCCACTCTGCCTTTGATAACCTGTAACTTAAATACTGAGATAGAAGGGTATTATAGATTGAATTATGTTTGCCCAAAAGATGTGCTTTTGAAATTTTAAAAAACCCCAGACCCCTTGTAAATGTGATCTTATTTGGAAATAAGGTCTTTGCAGATATAATCACATTCTTAAAGTGGTCATATTGGATTAGGCTAAACCAATCACTGATGTCCTCATAAAAAGAGGGAAATTTGGACATACACAAAGGATCAAATGCCACATGATGAGGGTGGTAGAGATTGGAGAGATAATCTCAAATACAGAGATAATCTCAACCAAAGGTTGCTGGATTGTCCCTCGGAGTTTCCAAATGGAGCTAACTCTACTGATACCTTGATTTGGGACATCTAGTTTCCAGACTCTAAGAGAACAGATTTCTGTTGTTTTAAGCCACTCAGTTTGTGGGACTTTGTTACAGCAGCCCAATGAAACGAAAAGAAAAGATAACTACATTTACCACATTTTATTTTAGATGGTAGCTGGAGGAGAAAAAAATTAATTAACATATAATCAAATTTATTTTTATAAGAGTAAGAAATATTTGTAACTCTTACCACCCTACTTTCTACAGCTGATCATATGGTCATAGCTGATGTTTGTAACTGCCTTCTTTCATTACCCATTCCATAAACCCTTTGTCCTCAAGTACATCACCTGGTCATGGTTCCTTACCTGTTGGGGTGACCTATCTCTTCACCTTTGAAGGATCTGAGCTTTTGGCAGTCCTGTCTGCATTGGGTTGTTTTCCATTTACTTTTGTTGCAGGACATAAGAGTGTAAAATGTGCCTTTCATCCAGATATACTTCTCACTCCTATTGACTAGTAGTGATCCAATTTCTCCCTGATGGTCATAATTATCCCCGCCAGCTCAGTATCCCCATGTCTGTTTGTTGGTCCTTTAGCATGAGAAGCCTGAGGTGGCCAGCATGCGGTTATCAGCTTTCAGTTTAATGGAGCTATTGCTGGATCTTCTAGAAGAAACATCTGTCCCTTGGGAACTAAGCTTTCTAGACCAGCAGAACCCAAAGTTGCAGGTAGGCAGAACAAATTTTGCAAGTGGATCATGAGAGGTAATGGTGAGAGAAGCTTTTTCCATTTCTATTCCTTGATTTTGGAACCCCCAATCCCGGATAAGGGAGAAATAGCAACATATATTGGTTGACAATTTAGAAAATTTGCTGCACCTTGCAGGGACATTACCCCTATTCCAAAGAGTGTCTTTACTCATATAACACAGTAACTGAATTGTCAAAAGGACCATTCCACTGCTTCAGAGTGATGGATAACTTGGTAAGACTAGTGAATTCCATCAGTATGAACTTGTTGCCACACTTCTTTTGCTGCAAAATATGTTCCTTGGCCAGAAGCGGAACATTATGAAATACCACGATGGTGAATAAGACATGACAATTCTATAAGTCCACAGACACTGATTTCAGCAAAAGCATTGCAGGCCAGGAAGGCAAATCCATATGAAGAGTAAGTTTCTATGGAGTGAGAACAAAAGAGTTCCTCTTCCATGACAGAAGTGGTCCAGTGTAATTAACTCACCATCAGAGGCTGGCTGATTCCCTAGAAATGGTGCTATTTCATGGGCTCAGTGTAGGGCTCTGCTTTGAGTGGGTTGGATACTCAGCAGTGGCTAGAGCCAGATAAGCCATGGTGAGTAGAAATTTGTGTTGCTGAGCCCACACATACTCTCCATCTCTGCCACCATGACTACGTTGGTCAAAGATAGTGACTACGGAAAGGGACCTGACAGAAGTCCACAGAATGTATCTTATTGACCATTATCAAGATCATTCTGTGTTGAGCTTGAGCTTTGTTGAGTATTTGCATGGGACATTCTGTGTCCATCGAGAGAGTCCCGTCCATTTACTTCTTCCCCAGACTTTCTTATCAGCAATGTTCCAGTCATGTTTCTTCCAACTCCATGATCATCCATTTAAACCATTAGCCACTGCCCATGAAGCAATGTAGATCCTTACCTCTGGCTGTCTTTCATTTTAGATGAGATTCAATGATCAGTCAGGGGCACTGCTAAAAGTTCTGTCCACTGAGGAAATTCTCCTTCATCACTATCCTGGGCCACCTCAGAGTATGATTGTAGTGATATAGCCATTCACTTGGGATGATACCAGGATATCTACAAAACTTTCCATAAACAAAGTCAAATCTTTTCCTTTGGGTCCACTGGTCAGAGAACATCCCATGAGGCCACGAGTGTGAGTTCCAGCATTAGAGAGCATGGGTATCTGGATCACTGGCTCATTCAACTTCTACCCAATTTCATAGATTCCACATCTACTTGATAGTGAAATATTATTATTCATGCCCAACTTAGAGGTTTGGTGGGTTGACGACAGTTTTTCATGGTTAGTTTGGGTTGCATTATAACTTGATGGTCCATGATCAAGCTTACAGTTTCAAACTGCTATTCAAAAGAAGAATAGTTTTTCTGAATAAACTGTCACAGTTTGGCTTCAAGATCCTAAATGTGTGCTCTATGATTTACCTAACAGGTGAATAGTACTATACAGGATCCCTGTCTAACACACACAGCTCCAGCGCTCTGGGCTATCCTGGATCTAGACAGAAGAACAGCTTGCATGACAGCCTTCAACTACTGCAGAGACTTTTCTTGTTCTGCACCCCACTCACAATCAGTGATATTTTATGCACTTGTAAGTGGATTGGACTAGCATGCTCAATGAGGTATATGTTTTCCTCCAAAATCCAAAAAAATCTCATGAGACATCATGCTTTTTTCTTAGTGCTAGAAAGAGTCAGGTGCAGCAACTTCTCCTTCACATTGAAGTGATACCTTGGCACACTTGAAAACACTAGACCTCTAGAAATTTCACTTGGTGAATGCCTCTGAATTTTGTGGAATTTCTTGTCCTCTGATAGGTAAGTATCAGGATGCCTGGGTGACTCAGTTGATTGAGCTTCTGCTCAGTTGATTCAGCTTGGGTCATGATCCCAGCATCCTAGGATCAGCCTGGAGCCTGCTTCTCCCTCTGCCTTCTGCTCCCCTGCTTGTACTCTAGCTCTCTCTCTCTCACACACTCTTTCTCTGGAAATAAATAAATAAATAAAGCTTTAAAAAAATAGAATAGTTACTTCATCCTCATCTCCAGGTATATTCAGCATGATATCATTAACATACTGTACCTACATGATGTCTTGTGGAAATGATAGTCATGTATGTCCCTTGTGGACTAGATTATGACATATTTTAGTTATGGTTACTGTAGAATTACACTAAGTTTGAGCTTGAAGAGTGAGCATATTACTGACCATGCCAGCTGAAAGCAAATTGCCTCTGATGGTCTTTACCAGGGGTTAGCAAATACTTTTATTTCATTTAAAATAAATATTTTAGGCTTTGCAGGGCATATCATTTCTGCCATAACTGTTCAACTCTGTTGTAGCACAAAAGGGCCAGAGACAAATAAATACATGAATGAACATATAGCTGTGTTCTAACAAAACCTTATTTACAAAGAAACACTGTAGCCTGGATTTTACCCAAGAGCTGTAAATCGCCAACTCCCGGTCTTTATTAACAAGTATAGGGAAATAAGTATCTCTCAGATCAATAATACTTTTGTGGTGCCAGGAGCTGTGTTGATTTCTCCCATCAAAAAAAAAAAACCAAAAAACAAAAAAAACCACATGGGGAATAACAGCTTTAATTGGAGCCAACACCTGATTGAGATCTTAAAAACCCATTACCATTCTTCAAAATTCATCTGTTTCTGCATAGGGCAAATATGAGAAATAAATGGGAACAAAGCAAGAATCCCATCCCTGCATCTTTTTTTTTTTTTTTTTTAAGTCCTTGTTGATGGTCCTAATCTCCACAATCTCTTTGGGAGTGCAACATTGCTTTTTGTTTACTATTTTGGTATGTAGCTTATTGCTGTAAACAAAGTGCTGAAAAACTCAGTGACTTAAAATAATAACAGTAATTTCTTTTATTCATTAAGGGGAAATTCACTTGGGTTCAACAGAGACAGTGTTCTCTCTGATAAACTCACCAGGATAAGAAATGTCATCTGAGATGGAGAATCTACTTCCAAGATGTCTTGCTCAAGTACTTCTTATATTTGCCTTGGATCTCAGGCATGGTTGTCCAGTGGATATCCTGGCTCCTCATCACAATGGCCTCTCCACGGGGATGTTTGGGCTTCCTGAAAGCATGGCAGCTCTTTTTCAAGAAGCCTGGTGAAAATCTGCAAAACTTTAAGATCACCTAGATACAGAAGTCCCATTATCAAGTGAATCACTAATACCAGCTCAGATTCAAGGAGAGGGACATTATACTCCACCTCTCAATTACAAGAATGGCAAAGAATTTGTAGCCATCTGTAATCCATCACTGTTCCTTGCACAACAAAGCCAACATGTAGAAAAGTAAGGAAACAGTAATGTGGGAATGAGGGTAAAGAAAGGAATAATGTTAGTTTTCTGCATAAACTACCTCAAATAGTGTTGTAGTTCAAGGATAACATGTGAACTCCACTCTTGACCCAAAGATTATCTTTTTCCATCCTCGAAAACCAAGCCCTAAGGAATGGAGATAAAGACACCAGAGGAGAGTTATATCGACTTTATGGTTTTATGTGCATTTTGTTCCAGGAGTTAAGAACTAAATGACCCATTTTCTTATTTTATCCAGATCAGACTTCTACAACACAGGTTTTTGGAGTGACTGCTTTGAGAGGTATTTTGAGAGGTTATTCCTTAACTCACAACTAATTCTTTGAACTGCCTTTTCCTCCCTTTGGCTTGATATACTATAAAGACAAACCTGAATCTTCCTCAAGGGGGAAAAAAGTCAACATAAATGTTGTATCTATATGTGCTATTAGGCAATATCTAAGGTATTAGTGACCAAACTACTGACATGGTATCAGAACCTGGAATAATCCCTCACCACTGGGAGAATGGATGCCCCACTTGGGTGCACAGAGCATGAGGTTTTAGCTCTTGGGTTCTTATTAGCCAACTGTGGGATCTGGGATCTTTGCTATATCTTTGTTTACTCAGAAGTAGACCATGAGGATGAATTCCAGAACAAGTAGTTGAGCAGATGATCTCTGATAAAGCCAGTAGGGGAAAGGGGAACTGACATTGGGTAGGGAAAGAAGCCAATGAAGAATAAGTTCTCAACAGTTATCATTGTGAATTGGAGCTTACTTCCAGTGTAGAACATGAAACTCAGAATTATCCTCCCAAAAGGTGAAGGTGCTGGGGAATTTCGATGAAGGTTAATTGGGTAGGGGAGAAGGCATCAGTTCCTGGCACTTCTAGTCTTAGAGGGCAGGCAGAGTGACCAGAGAAAGTCCTTAGGCAAAAAGTCACAGTTCCTGGCACTTAAAAGAAAGGCTGACCTGTTTTCCTGGAAATGGTTGCAACAGGGAATGGGGCGAGTGCTGACTGTGTATATCTCTTATTGGCCCCACAGCTGTTGGGAGCTGACCGGTGGCTCCTTGGGGGTCCTTGAACTTCCAACCAGACACTGAGTCCAGTGAAAATAGATATTTAAAGAAGAATAGGACGTCTTCCCATATTCATTCAGAAATCCAGAATGTCTACTTGTCTTCTGTCTCACTCCATTCATCAACTATGTATGTATATATAAATATATATATATGCTACATATATATATGTATAGAGATATACCTCTATACATATGTATATATCTGATTAGACCCTATATCCTGCATTCTTCTATTTCTTATCTCATTTCTCTCTCATCCTTTTTACTAAGAGTTAAACTTGCTAAATCCAGTCTACTTCCAAAGGATATTTATTAGATCTATATTATTCTATTGATCATTGGCTCTGTACATATTCAGACTCAAGGCCATGGACACTTGATTTTTCTCTTTCCTTCACCTTTCATTCAGTCAGCCCATGAACCATTCAGCACCTTGTTTCCAATGTTTATTATTCATTAATATCTGTGTCCCTTTGTGATGGAGTGTATTATTGGGGGGGGGCAAATGGGGAGATGTGGTTGAAGAGAATTCTCTAAAATCTAGCTGTCTTTGGTGACAGGGTAAAGAGGAGGTGTTTATCATCAGGCTGGCTGAGCATCCCACAAACATATCTGACATATAGTCCCTTTACAAAATGTTTAAGTGACAATTATTTCCTTCTGAATCATTTTATGAGTGGATAAATCTCAAGTTCAAGGGGGAAGTGAGCCTTAAGCCATTTTTTCCTTTATACCACTGTTTTCATTAGAAGGTAAGTGTTTTCTCTCCAGGACAAATGTCAACTGAAACGTCCTAGAACATCAAACAACACATTTTTGTTCTTAAGTTTTCTTTTTGTATAATAAAAAATATGTAGGCTTAGGAGTCATAAATCCTATGTGACATTGACCAACTCACTCAACCCTTCTGAGTCTTAGTTTCCTACCTCACATAGTTGTGAGGATTAAATGACTAAGGGTGGACAAAGCATCCAGCACAGTGATGAATACAAAGCTAGGAGACTGATAAATGTTACTTCTTGAAGATAAGAGCTTTTGTTAGAAAATGATTTTATTTTCCCAGATCTACTAAATCACCAGGGGATCCACTCAATAATATATTTTTGAAAATTTATTTTATTGAAGTGTAATTGACATACAACGTTATATTAGTTTTAGGTGTATAATATAGTGATTGGATTTTTTTTTAAAGAATTTATTTATTTATTTGATAGACAGAGATCACAAGTAGGCAGAGAGGCAGAGAGAGAGAGGAGGAAGCAGGCTGTCCGCAGAGCAGAGAGCCCGATGCGGGGCTCGATCCCACGACCCTGGGATCATGACCCGAGCCGAAGGCAGCAGCTTTAACCCGCTGAGCCACTCAGGCACCCCGTGATTGGATATTTTTTAAGATTGATTGATTGATTTGAGGTGGGGAGGGGCAGAGGCAGAGGAGAGAGAGAGAATCCCCAACCAGATTCCCCACTGAGCAAGGATCTTGTTCCGGGGCTTGATCTTATGACCCTGAGATCATGACTTTAGCCTAAACCAAGAGTCAGGAGCTTAACAGACTGAGCCACCCTGACACCACATGATTGGATAATTCTGTACATTACTCAGCACTCACCACAATAAGTGTAGTGACCTTATGATGTTATAATACTATTGACTATATTCCCTGTGCTGTACTTTTCATCTCTATGACTTATTTATTTTAGAACTGAAAGTTTGTACCCCTTAATCTCCTTTATCTATTTCCTTCATTTCCCCACTCACCCCTCCTCTCTGGCAACTACCAGTTTGTTCTCTGTATTGAAGAGTCTATTTGTTTTTTGTGTGTGTATTCATTTGTTTTTTTGTTTGTTTGTTTGGTTTTAGATTCCATATATAGTGAACTCATATGGTATAGAGAGTCCAGAAATAAACCCACACTATATAGCCAACGAACCTGTGATGAAGGGGGCAAGATATACATTGAACAATATTTTACATGATTTATGTTGTAACAAATTAAGGGAATCTAGAGAGGCAGAGGCCAAGACTAAAAGAAGAGAAGAGTACCCTACTATTGGTGTGTTACCTCTTGTTCCTTCTATCTCAGTTCCCAAGGGGCCCTCCCAGAGACATTTCCTTTCTCCTAATCTGGACGTGAGTGGCTGGAATTCTCATGACAGCGATTTTCCCAAGCTAGGAAGCACTGCACCTTAGCATATATCCATGTATTTGTTCACTCAACAAACACTCCCCGCATGTATATCTTGCAGTGGTCCAAGGCATGACAAGGGCTCATCAAGGTTATACCCTCGGGGAGGCCCGAAGCCCCTCCAGTAGTCTGTTCAGACTATACAGATGTATGTTTACATGGGGCAAAGAGGCATTTGGGCTGCCCAATACATCTAGTTCTATGTCTTCCTTATAGTAGGAGCTCAGTAAGAAATCAGAACATTTTTATCCCATTGGTTGTTGTCATCTAAAACAGTTGTCAGCTCACAAAATTCCAGAATATTCAAAAATTGGCTTTCATGAGCTGGTGTGAGCCACAGTATTTATGTGAGATAATATTCAAAAAGCTATCCTCTACCTCATAAAGCTGTCATGGCAGGCAGCACCCCAAAGATCTATTTTTCTATCTCTAGCTAACTTATAGCTGTCTTCCCTTGTTTGGGATGTCAGGGAGAAAATTGCTGGGTAGAAGTGATAGACAGGACAATGTCAGAATCAGTGACAGACTAACATAATTATTATTATAATTGTAATGTGCTGCATATGAATGGCACTTCCTTTCCAAAGGTCTCACAACGCCTTTGTAAATATCTCTTTTAAATTCAAAAGTATTTACTGAAGAAGGCAGAGCAAAATATAATTATATTAGAATTTTACTCTGACATACAATTCAATTCATGTAAAGTGGACTTCCTGGAAGCTGAATTATTTACATACACATATGGATATTTTTATGGCATATATTTGATAAAGGGCGTCCCATGGTATGGGTCTTTGAGGAGAGCATTAAACAGAGGTGCTAACACATTTCCACGTAATGGGGGGACAATTGCCAGGAAGCAGATGGAGATGAAAAACAAGAACCAGCATCTCTCTCTATCCCCAGCCCCACATTCTTGTGACATGGCTCCAGAACTCCAATAAAAGATGAAATCTTTTGTTCCTGGAATAGCAAGGGAGGCCAGAAGTATTTTTGTCAGATGGCAGGTGTATAGGAAGATTTCAATCCAAATAAATACCTAAGACAGAAAGCAGGCAACAGGTGAGCCAGGGGGTGGCAGGCAGGGGAAAGGCATAGCCTATGGGGTCTCTTCTCCTTCCCTCTTTTGGACCACTACAGAGATTATAAATAGACTTCAGGTAACTATGAACCCTCAGAACCACATGTAAACTGTGTTTGCATACGAACACATTCATTATGGTGACGGTGTCTATACTCTACATCAGAGCTTTCGGTGGTCTTTTAACCATATGAGTGAAGAACTCCCTAGAGCCTGGAGAGATGTCTTGAGGACATGGATTTGACATTGCTCCTAGAAGTGACCCTCAAATGTCACCAGCTTCAGTATAATTTGGACATTGCCTATCCCTCCAGGCTCTTCTCATCCATAGGACTTGAGTAACTACGTAGGGTGAAAAGATGGCACACATCTATCCCCCGGGTTTGGAGAAATGCAGCCCCTGCCTGTATCATAACTGTCATTGGCAATCTGGAGAACTCTAGGGCTCTCAGACATGCCTCTATGTGTGAGCCTCTTTGCTGCCCACACCGGTGGCTTCAGGTGGGTCTATGGGGTTGCAAAATCGGAGTGACAAAGTGCTCCAGGGGATGCGGAGTCTGTCACCCTTGGGTACTCTGCAGCTAAGAGAGGGCATCAACATGGGTGGTTTTGATTGCCCGAAATTCATCAGGTTAAAAAAAGTCTACAAAAAAAACACCCCATAATGTTTATCAAGATGGAGAAGCTGGGCCAGACTCACCGGCTGAGCTGCAGTGGCCTTAGAGCCTGTTGTCTGGCTTGTAGTGTCTTTAAGTCCTAAGAATGACCATCCTTGGCCCTCAAGCCCCTGATGCACCTTGATAGACAGCAATTTCTTTGCCTACCTGAGGCAGCTGACCTCTGCTGAGGCCAGCTTCCACTTAAAATGGAGTCCTGTGGGTCTGCCTAGGGTAGAGCGATATTGGATACCAGGTGGGGGTGGGTGGGGGTCACGAGGCCAGGCCAACTTGTCAGGAAGGGAAAAAGGGTTCAGTGTAGACAAGGTGTGCCACTGCGGGAACACACCAAGCTGCTTCTCTTTCTTGAAGATGCCCGTCCCTGAGCTGTAGGTTAGTGGAGAATGAGCCCCTATAATATCCAGTAACTGCAAACATCATTGAATATCCTAAATCAATTAAGAGAGTGCCCCCCCTGCCCACCCCGATCCAGAACGAATGACTTAACCCTTTTTAGGCTTGATAGATGAACAGGACTTGGCCCAGAAACTCACACGGGACCCTCAAATGTATACATCTCAGGGGTTTGCCCAGAGGTCAAGTTGCAGACAATCAAGAACTTCCAGACTAGATATTAGATGAGCTGAGTTTACACAGATACCATCCTGGCAGGCTGAAAAGTTGTAAAATTTCCTGATTGTCAGGCATTAGGAAATCCAAACAAACAAACAAGCAAAGAAACAAAGGAACAAATAAACAAAAGGTTAGGGAGATAGGCATCACAGCAAATGACTTCACAACTTCCCTAGACTGGCTGAACTTATCTGGGAAGCCTCATTCAACCTCCTCTCCCCTGCTCGCAGATACGGGGTGGTGCGCTTTCTGGAGAATTGCTCAAGCTTTGATGTTCCTACAGATGTGCTGAGTACCTTGTGCAGAAGCTGGTTCCGATTCGCTGAGAGATGAAGCCTGAAATCCTACTTTTTTACCCCACTTCCCAGGGTTCCAGACCTGGCTTTGGGCAGCAGGCCTCCAAGGACACATTATACAAAGAGGTCATCGCCATGGAGATAAGCGGCCACGGGAGCTCAGGAGCACCGCTCTCTTTGGGACCTACCTTGGGCTCTGCGGATAGGTGGGATTTCACTCTCCACACTCCCATTCCAAGAAAATAGAAATGGTAAGAAAATCCCATGAAATGGAGCTCATGATACTGGCTCTTTTTTAGCCCTTCATCAATATTATGGGAACGGATCTTGATGGGTGCTAAAGAGTTTCAAACCCAGAGTATTCTCAGCTCCTACTTTAGAGTGCCTTTTCACAAGGATGCGAAACTGCCTTATAATGAATGACCCCATGCCCCCAGAGCTGTTTGGAGTTGGAGGGTGTCACTATAACTGTGTGCCATGGCCTCCCTCCTCACCCCAGACTAGTTCTTTGTTTGTTTGTTTTGTAAGTGGTTCTTGTGCAAATACAAGATTAACAGACGCGCCTCTGCACTCCCTTCATGCCTTCGGTACTCAGCTGGGCTGTCCTTTTTAATGGGCTGGTGGCAGACCTGTAGCTTGGCTAATCGGGGCTCATAAATGTCAGGATGCTTTCCTGGGGTGGATTTGGTTTTTCCCTCCTGCATTGCATCTGACAGCCGGTGTTTGGCTACAAGTCCAGGGCATTTTCAACTTGAGTTAGGCGAGACCCAAATCCTCCAGGTCAAGTTAAATCCCCTTTCACTGCTCTTCGAGTGCTAGCTGAGGGCACAGTGTATTCTCAGCACCAGAGGGGCCGGCACAGATGGGGACGGCTCTGGGCTGATTCTCCTATATTTAACAGGGCCCTAATTACCCGCAGGTCTCTGAGTGAGGAGGGTTGATGAGCAGTTCAAGTTCGCTGCATAGAAATAGCCCCAGAATAGTTCCAGTGTTGTTTCTAATTGCAATGGATGAGCAGACTGCCTCATTAATCCTCCCCTATCAGCATGCAAACTGGCTGTCCCAGAATAGCCCTGGATCTCAGGCAGCCCACAGCCAGCTTGGGGGCTGGCGGTTTGGTATCTATTTGGAAGGGGAAGGATCTCCTCCCCAGGGACGGGTGTGTATTGGGGGTGAGGAGCAGCCTATAGATTCCGGACTCTTAGGTTAATGTAGGAACAGGATATGGAAAAGTGAAGACTACCACATGGGATCTGGGCAAGACAGGTTCAGAGGAGCTATGAAAGAGCCGAAAGACGTCCTTCACACGTCCCCAGCTTGCTCTTGTAGATTTACCACTCTGTTCAAGGACCCTTGCTCTGCCCTTTTGGTCTCTGCTCAGTGTAAAATCTGTTGTCAGTCATGTACACCTCAGTATGAACGTGTTCCTAATAGGCTCCTGCGTGTTTATAGCTTTACAATCTATGGAGGTGGTTTTCCTTTACACACTCATTTTATTAGACCTGTGCAGCAATTTTGTGAGGCTGGCAACGTCAGACATTACTTTACAATTTACATCATATAAAAGAGGAAATTGAAGTGTGGCAAAGAGCAGTTTGTGAGGACCTCAAATCATACAATTAGCAAATGACAGGTCTTGGACAAGAAACCAGATCTTTTCTCTGATAGTTCTGAGAAATACTTGTTTCCTTGTGAGAGAAATCGAATGTCTTAGTCATAGTTGGGATGATATATGGAAAGAGAAGGTTCTGGAATCAGCCAGACCGGGATTTCAATCTCTGTGACTTTTGGCATGTTGTGAGGATTAAATAAGACACTGCACATAAAGAACCCCTAGTCAGCAAAGTGCAAGTAAAAATCCCTTAATTCCACAATAATAAGCCATCTTATGCTTTCTCTTGAGAAGAAGGAGACAAAGCTTACAGAGTGCAGGTTCATAAAGTTACATGTGGACCAGTCTTCCTTCCTTCTCTTTCTCTTCATCCTTCCCTCTCTCCCCCTTAATCTCTCTCTTTCTCTCTTTCTCTCCCCTTCTATCTCTACTCCCACCTTTCCCCTCCCCAACCATTGATAAAGCCCCATGTATGTGCTAGGCTTTGTGGGAGACAACAGTAATTTGGAAGTCAAGTTGCCCTCAAGTTCCAGACCATTAAACCTAATCAACTGTCTTTCATATCTAACTGTCCCCGTGGTGTAAAGGCAAAGGAAAAAGAGCTAAACAGAAAAGAGGAGGATTATAAGTGAAATTTTGAGCAGCTATTAGGTTCCAGGCACTGTTCGATATTCAATACATACATGTTTCTAGGTATATATGTGTGTATGAATTTAATTTTCACACACACACACACACACACACACACACACACACACACACACACCATGAGGTATTCTTCATATTATAGAGGAAAAGCAAAATTCAGAAAGGATAAATAACTTCCTAAAAATGTTAAGCTATTGTTTCAATGTATCAACCAATATCAGGAGGAAAAAATACAGATGAAAACCAAAAATAACAGACTTGCCCAAGAACACATGAGTTGATGCAAATGAATATGGACAAGCCACCTACAACAACCGACCTTCAGGGACACTTGCAATGATGTTCTCTTTCACAGGATCCGGGCCTTCACAGCCTTTGAGGCCCATCATTGAAGTCACTACCCCTTTGGAGCCTTCCCAGAGCCTCTGCTTCTACCATGATCTTTGCCCAGGTGTATTCATTTTTCCCACCTTTGTGTGCCCATTGTGTGCTGCACACAGAGCTGTCCTGCCCTGCACACACAGCCATCCTGAGTTGCACGCATGGCCATTCTGCCCTGCACACATGAACATCCTGCACTGCACACATGGCCATCTGAGCTGTACACATGGCCATCCTGGCCTGCACACATGGCCGTCCCGAGCTACACACATGGCTGTCCTGCCTTGCACACATGGCTGTCCTTCCCTACACACACAGCCATCCTGCTGGATTGTAATTTAACAGTTCAGGTGTCTGCTATATACCTCTTGTGAACTCCAGAGGGATGACAACTGCAATGCCTGATAAGTCAACTAAGAAATAGATAGAAAGAGTCTAGTTCTAGATGATAGGAGGCCCTTTGTGGTGATGGTTGGAAGGTACTAAATACTCCATCTGCCCAAACATTGTGTCCAGTCCTTTACACACCCTGTCTCATCCAGCCCTTATCACCTCCCTGAAGGTAGGCAACATTGTCCCATGTTTTTAATAAATGTAGGCTCTGCACAGCCAAAACCTCACTAGGTCAGGTCAGGGTTGTGGAGAGTGGTGGGGGATAGGATTGGAAGCTCCATCTGCATTTCCCAAAGCCTTGCTCTTTAAACTCAGTGCTCAGCCTTCTCCCATGTCAACAGATGTTGGCCTCCTCCACTACTTGGATAACTGGATGAATGAGTCAAAGGAGAAACCAGAGGATGGGGGAATCAGTGAATAATGTGAAAATGGAGGACTGTATTGATTACCCCAATTCTTCTATTCTCTCAGTTTAAAATCTTGAATTCCATCGATGGTGGTTGCTACTGATCTTCTGAGGCTTTGAACAAGTTGGGCCCTCTGGAGGACTGGTGAGGTCCATTTTGGTAGTGCCCACTCTGGACTCTCTCAGAACATCACTTTCCAGGACCAGAGCACTGTGGCCTTGTGGGATGCCTAAGGTTTTATTGTCAGGACTTATCAAAGTGCAGATTCCCATGGGAAGAGCTGTATATTTATCCATTTTTGGCCATTAATCTCAATATTCCTCCTCCACAAATATTTAAGGGATGGATATTTAAGAAGCATTGGTTTCCTGTCATTGCTCTAACCAATTAGTAACACTGTGGTAGCTGAAAGAACAGAAGTTTATTTTCTCACAGTTCTGGAGGCTAGAAATCCAAAATCAAGGACTAGGTCACTACAGCCAGGTCACTAGGGTCACTAAGGTCACAAGGACTAGGTCACTAGGACCAGGAAAACTCAGAAGTCCCTCAAGGAAAATCCATCCCTTGCCTTTTCAGCCTCTGGTGGCCTTTGGTGGTTGCCAGCATTCCTTGGCTTGTGGTTATGTCACTCCCCAGTCTCCTCATCACCTTTTCCTCCATGTAAGTCTAATTTCCTTCTGCCTCCCTCTTACAGAAACACTTGTGAAAGCATTTAGGCCCACCTGGACAATCCAGAATAATCTCCTCATCTCAAGAGACTTAATTTATTCCCATCTATAAACACTTCACCCTGTGACACAACATTCGCAGCTTCCAGAGGTTAGGGTCTGCTATCTGTATGGGGAGACACCCCTCGGTCACTGTAGGACACAGCTTCTGAGAGGAGACAAGCACACAGTTCCTCCCCAGGAATGCAGTCCCAGGATGACTTAGGAGGATGAACAGTCCTGTGCTTTGGGGACCACAGTCCTGGGGTTTCCAAAGTCCCAGGAAGAATGAAAAAGAGTAAACACCAAAGAAGGTAAAGGGATCTTTGGGCAGATTTCCAGCCCCAATTTTCCCTGAAGAGAGGGGCTTAAGGATGAGAACCCTCCAGGGAGAGGTGTGGAGTGGAGGACAGGATACTCGGCATGGGAGGCTGAAATGTTCTACGGGATGGTAAGGGGGTGATTAAGCAAAAGCCAAGTGCCTGCCTCAAGGCAGTGGATTGCCTCAGTGTGTTTGTTTTATAAGGTGATGGTGAGCTGCAGTCTAAGGTAAAACACACTGGAATTCAAGTCCTACCAGTTCATGTGACTTCTACCAAGGGGCAGGGTCTTTCTGACTTTCTTAATTGCTAACATAGCAGGGAGACTACCTACCTTAGGGAGTTACTACAAAGACTAAGGGATGATGAGTATAAAATAGCTTGTAGAGGACAACTTGTTATGTGGTGGACATACAAGAGACATTGGGTTTCCCTCTGATCCTGACTAGTATATTCCCACGAAGACCCTTATACTTGTGGGTCTAGATTTGGGGGTTAGGAACTCTGATAATGCTGAGGTGTACCTTTCAAAATTCCATTGTAAGTGGTCTTATGCTCACCCATAATGGGAAAAACTGACTTCACCTGTGTGCCTTCTGATAGGAGGCTTTGAGAATAACACATCTCTTTTGTCTACAAAATATGTATATCTTAAATCAAGCAATCAGTTCTGAAAATATCATATAGCTCCAAACTGAGGGACATCTTACAAAATAGTTATCCTGTGTGCCTCCAAAATATCAAGTCATTAAAGACAAAGAAATGAGAAACTCTTTCTGATTAAAGCAAACCAAGGAAATAATGACAACTAAATGCGATGTATAATCTTGGATTGGATCATTCGCTACTCAAAAATAGCTAGAAAATCCAAGGCTGATTTTGGGAATGGGAAGGAGAGGGCAGGTGAATCAGAGTCCAGAATTCTGTCTGGTGACCTGACGAGTGGAACATTTCCTCAGCTTGCCTGGTGGGAGCTGCCTCACCCAGGAGATGAAAGGGACTCTTCCTGCTATGGAGATGGAAAGAGCAGTGGTTTGGCATTTTTCTCTACATGTGTATTTTGTACTCAGCCAGCCATTCAGGTGAGTGTATATGGAAAGAATGTTGAATTCCAAAGAAGAGCTTCCCACTTTTTCTCTGTCTCTTTAGAATAATATTTAGACATTAAGGAATTTCCCCCTTTTTTTGGAATGTAGGATTCCTACATGAGAGCTCCTTTTTGTATGATTTCTGCCCATTGGATGTTACGTAAGGCTAAACCCACCTCCCTAATTATGGATTGCTTGGGCATCTCATGCATTCATTCTCTAAGTATTTAGTGGCCCCTGTATGCCAGGCACTGCTCTAAGACTATGAAGTGACTGGGATACATTATAATGACACTTAATATGATTTATTTAAACCACTCCATTTAATTTCTTGCTTTCAATATCTTCTTGGTTTTTTTTTTCTCTCTCTCTCTCTGTCTGTCTCCATGTTCCCACACAAAGAAAATGGGAAAAACACATACAGCATGCTTGAATACACATGATTTGATCAGGATGCATTTTGAGGACAATGGCCTCATTCACGAGAAGACTTTAATTCAACATGGAGCAGCCTTGTGGATTCTGTGCAGGGGATGATTTAGAAAAAATGGCCTGAGCCATGTTCACTGGAGCAATTGGAGCCTGCTGTCCTCAAATGGACTCTTACATTTATAGGCAAAGAGTGGAGGGGATAAAGTCATCACAGAGAAATGTACGAAGTTGCCTGGGTCTCTGGAGAGGTATTTGGTTGAGTCATTGATGGCATCAAATATGATTCTGGATTTGGTTTGCATTCCTTACGTGTTGTTACTATGAAAAGGAAGAAGAAGTCTCCGTAGCTCAGTGGTTAGACCACTGGTCTTGAAAAGGAAGGAGAAGGCAAATGTCACTGTCACTACTGTCCTTCAGTCTCTTAACAAGCCCCCACCCCCAACCAAGTGTGCATCAGCCCTAAGAGATAACAATGAACACTTCTTACCAAGTAAGTAAAAGGTGGTTGTAAGGTTTTCTGTCATTTGGAGGTCTATACTCACCTTTGTAACAACCGTCTCAATAATATGGAATAATGGAAGCAAACTATCTTTTCCTTGCAAATAAACCCAGCTTCTTCTATACAAGTGACAATGGGCAGTCTTCACTGTAACCAACCTTGAAACACTAGTGATTTTCTAGTGGTGGAATGGGGCATGGGCTGCAGAATCAGAGCAGTTACTTAATAAAGAGCATTTCATAGCTCTTCCCAACAGAAAACTAGGAAGCATAGTGCAGACAAGTGTAGGGAATCCCAAACTAGGAGACCACTATGCCAAAGGTTTTGAAGGCAAAACTCCTTTTGCCAAAAGACCTTGAGACGTTTGGGGAGAAGGATGTCAAAAGCTGTTTGGCATTCCAAACAAAAGCTTCCCCATTTCATTTTCCCTTTAGATTTGTGTAGGGAGGATGGAATGCATTGGCTAGATGTAGACAGATTGAAAAATGGGGGATTAAGAGAAGGAAGGGACAGATGATCCACTATTCTGCCTTCCAGCCAGTAGCTGTCCAAAGCACCAAAATGATTGGCATTCACCTCCTCCTTTATTGCCAGTGTGCTCTTCCAGCTTAATGAGGAAAAAGAATGTGCCATCAGAAATGTAAGTAGAGCCCACATGTGAATGCACAGGAAACAGTTATAGGATAAACTGCCAGGCTGCTCTAGTCTGCCAGGGGTATATCACAGAAGAATATAGGAAATTTCTAGGCCTTTGTGCTTATGCATCATGGGGAGAGAGAACCCAGGTTTTACCAATGAAGCTTTCTCTTCCCATTATTGAGAGTGTAATTAGATATCACCACTGACCCTAGAGCTTCAAAAGGTGATTGGGGCATCCAGCTAGAAATAGCAGCATATCCCCAAAGAAAAGAGAGAAAGCTAAATGTTACTCAAATAAGAGAGAACACTTTCTCTAATTCTGAGTAAGGAACCGGCCACCCATGGTTCATGGAGTTTGCTGAAGCAAACCCCAGCCTCCTTAACCACACCTCTGATAGAGATTCTCTTTCTGTGCTGGCTCAGAGTTAACTTTGGGTTTGGAGTCCAAGAGCAAGGATCAGACACAGGCAGACAAATATTCTGAGTGCAACAGCAAAGAGCAAGGCTAACAGGGGCCCCTAGGAAAGGATTCAGAAAATCTCAGTGCTGCAACATCTGGATGAGAGCAGGAAAGAACTTCCCAACTGAATTGGCTGAAGATCTACTCAGGTTCCTTAGCTAGACACAATTGAATATTAAGACCAAAATGGTATTTATAGTATTATTGAGTGAATGTAATTATACTAGAGTTACTGGGACACAGAAGTGGCTCTAGAATTGAAATCTAGGAACACTTAATGTTGGCAATGTGGATGGAGGTGGTAGCATGTTTTTCGCTACTTTCCTCATATCCTCCTATTGCCAGCATAAAGCCCTGAACAAAACAACCTTGGGAGGTATTGACATAGAAAGATAATTGGTCCATGTGGACTCCATTGACCACTGGATTTCAGACAACAGCATCTGGCGAATGCAACCCAGATAAGTGACTTACTGACCCAATGCTGCTTTCACAAGTCTTCTTGACACCGGGGGATGCTCTCTGCGCAAACCACAAGTTCATACTTGAAAGCAGTTGTGGTCTCTTACTGAGTTGTTTTGTCTGGCCAGCGATGTGCCTTGCAATACATGCACCATCTTCTGGGGACCGCCTCTTCCTCCAGATCACGTGGTGGGGGCACTGTCTGGAGCCAGTCACTCTGGTTTGGGTCACTGTTCACTGGAAGGGGAGTGAGGACGAGAGGAAGATGGGATTTCCGAATCAGATCTGTAAGCTTTAAAGCTAGATGAGTCATGCGTGGTCAGTTCCTCTCAGGACAGCTGGACCTGTGCTATGTGAATGGGGAGATGTTGGCATCTATGACATATGGGAGGAAAATAAAACAAAAACAGGGATTCTAAAGGAATGGAGCTGAGAGGATGAGGGAGAAGCCAGCTCCTGGTTCTCATCCATTCCCTCAGGTCACGTTTCTCTTTCCTTGACTTCTCTGAGATAGGAGTAAATCCTCACTAGGCTAGTTTCCCCTTTTTATGGCTTAAGCTTGGCCTGAGTGGTTCCTGTCACTTGGAGCTTTAAGAGTCCTCACTCAGAAAGTGTCTCAAAAATGTTGTCTGTAATCCCAGGACCCTGGAGCATGTAGCATCTGAGAAGATGTGCTGTTCTGAGAAAGTTCACTTGCTTCCCCTTCAAACTGTGCCAGCCTTTGTCTTTAAATCTCTGTAGACTTTGTGGGTAATCATGACTTTCAGTTAAGCCCTCATCCTAGAGAGTAGATGTGTAAGAGGGACCAGACTCAACACTACAGGTGATTCAGCTTTGACCCTGAGAATTTGTTCAGTTATTTTGTGCCCTGAGAGACCAGAATGTTGAGGCATAACTGAACACACATCACACACGTTCAGAAAGGAGCTCTCAGTCTTTAGAGTGAACAAGAGAAGGCGGTTTGTGCTACTTCATTCACCCTAATTCACCCCGACATCCATCCCATGAAAGTGTTATGAGCAAGTAGTAAATTTCCCCAGAGACAATGAGGTCTAGAGAAGTAAGTGTTCGAGATTTTTTATTTATTTATTTTTTTGAGATCCATTAAGAGAAGAGTATATGAGGAAACCTTTCCCTTGAGAGCCTAAGCTCACCATACACATGACCCAGCAACCATATGGCTTGGCATATACTCAAAAGAATTGAAAACTTATGTCCACAAAAAAAAAAACCTTGTTCAGAAATGTGGTTCACAGCACCATTATTCTTCATGGCCTGAAAGTGGAAACAGCCTAAACATCCATCAAACGATAATGGGTAAAGAATTTTGGTATGGCCACATCTAGGATATTACTTAGGCACAAAAAAGGAATGAAGTGCTGTTAAAGGAAAAATGACATTCTAGCTGTTAGAAAAAGAGCATTTTAACATTCATGACACTGATTAAAGCGAGAGAAGGAAGAGTTGATCCCAGGAGGAACATCATGCTGAGTATAGGGAAGGTCTTACCCTGGGCAAGAGTGATTAGATGTGACTCCCAAGACTGCATCGGCACTTGGGAGTTTATAAGCAAGGTGCAGGGTGGGGATCAGTGGAGGGAAAATTCCTAGGAAGAAACGTCAGAGTTAAGGGGAAATTCTGGTTAGATGGACCCACCAGGATTCCTGCTGATGGCAGGCTGGAGTGATCAGACATTGCCTGGAGAATGGCTGAGAACAAGGAGGTCGACCAGATGAAGAGGATGGGGTTCTTAGCAGGGTTCCTGTTAAAATCAGTTGATGCTGAGACAGACATGAAGTCTGAAAGTCAAGGCCCAGCTGAAAAGTTCAGGGGAGCCTGAATAGAGTTAGATCAAGGAGAGACTGTCAGTACTGTTGCTGGCCATCCATGGCCAAGCCTTGAAGACAGTATGCAGGTGAAGGCAGCTAGACACAACAAGGCCACAGAGTGTAGGCTTCATTTTACATGAAATCCTCAGAATAGTTGAATTTGTAGAGACTGAAAGTAGCATAGTGGTTGCCAGGGCTTGGTGGACAGGGGAATGCCTATACTGACTTATAACAGGCTTTCTTTTTGTGGTGAAGAAAATGTTCCGAAACTAGAGAGTGGTGAGGGTTGCATGATTTTGTGACTACACTAAAAACCACTGAATGTACAACTTCAAAAGATGAATTTTACGGTGTGTGAATTAAGTCTTAATTTTCGCAAAAAGAATATTCATCCTTCTCTTGATCTGTTGGGTGGAAAAAGCTGACTTTCTCACATGGAGCAGGAGGGAAAGCAAGGTTTCTCCCTTCCTTTTCAGTGTCCCCAGCACCAGCAGGAGAGTAAGGAAAGAAAGACACAGAAGCTACATTGCAGCTCACTGTCCACTGAACCCGGCAAGAATGCAAGAGAACTCCCAGACCACCTCTGTAGCAGACATCTTAGGAAAGGTAGCCCAGACCCAACACAAGCCTTGTGATCTATAGGACAAGCCACTGGTCTTGCCCTTCCCAGATCACTCAGTGAGTACCCTTAGTGAAAACTCTTCAACTGTACCTTGATCTTGTTAAAATGCATTATCAGGCTGAGCAGGGAAGGGCCCGGATTCTGCATGTCTAACCCTAACCTTACACCTATAGATGATGCCCACCAGACTGATCCCCAAATCACACTTGGAGTAGTAACAACAAGTAATTCTATTTATCAGGGAAGGTTCCTTTGGGGGAGAGGAGTTTAGACAGATGATTTGCCAGGGAAGACATTGATATTCCAAGAGCTGGGATCATGTGGTTGAAAGGAGGAACCACGGGAAGCCAGTACAAATGAATGATGAGCAGACTGGCTTGGCTCTCCCAGGGAGGGAGAGACATGTGGTGGGGGAAAAAAAAATAGAGGATCAAGGAACTCTTTTGACATCTGGATGTGTCATACTCAGCCAGGAATTCCAAGGCTATATTGGCTGGAGCATTGCTGGCCTAGGAGCCCTCAGTAGATATTGGTCTGGCTGTGCAGTCCAATTAGGAGAGGAAATAAAGACATTTCTTTCTTTCACTTTATTTTATTTTAAATATTTTATTTATTTATTTTACAGAGAGAGAGAGAGAGAGAGAGAGAGAGAGAGAGAGAGAATGCAAGTGAAAGGGAGAGGCAGGCAGACAGAAATGGAGAAGCAGATTGTCTGCTGAGCAGCAAGCCTGATGTGGGGCTCAACCCTGGGACTCCAGGATCATGACCTGAGCCAAAGGCAGACACTTAAAGCCAAAAGCAGACACTTAACTGACTGAGCCACCCAGGTGCCCTTCTTTCATTTTATTTTAAAGATGCTTATCTTTTTCTTCTCAGCACAGGGCACATGTTTCCTGCTCTTTTAGAAATGGTTTAATGCCACTAGATATATGCCTTTTAAAAGGTGCAAAATGACATAACTCTTTTCTTTTGAAATGGTGACTTATAATCCTGACTGCACCTTTGCATGGTCTGAGGAGCTGTATAGACCCTCAGCACTGAAGCCTCAGCTTTAGACTTGTTGATGTAGTAGGTCTGAGGTAAGGGACACAGAATTAGTATTTTTGGAAAACTATCCAAGTAATTTGAATGTGCAGCTACTGCTCTCTGAGACAATTCTTCTTACTTTTGAGCACCTAGCAGGGTCCCTGACACTGATCTTCCCTGGATTACCTGTTAATAAGAGGCTGTCCAGAGATTCCAAGGTTGGTCAGTTTCATAAATGCTTTATAAAAAGTATGACCTGTGCCTGACAGGTATCATGAAAATTCGCCTGGAATCATGTAGCAGTGGTTAATACTTGTCTCTATGAGCTAAAACGAAACCCATTCCTCAGAAAGGATATTAACTCAAGAAACTCACACTTGCAATTTTTCAAGATGGACATTGATGGTTTATAAGAAATGCCTAGGAAATAAATGGGTCTAAAATTTTGGAGTAGAGGATTCCCCTTAAAAAAAAAATTGGATCAGTTGCTTAGAATCCATTTGGAAAGGAACTTAGCCTTAATAGTATGAGCAGTTTTGTAAGAATTGGAGACCAAAAATCACAAATTGCTTTGATGGCAGAGACTTCATTTGGGGCTTTAATTTGTCTATTTAAAAAATTCATTTATTTTCCTTATTCTTTTTACTTTACTGAAATATGATCTACCTATTATAAAATAGACCCATTTTAAGAGTACAGTTCGATCACTGTGATAAATATATACAAGTGTGTAACCATCACCCCAGTCAAGATACAGGACATTTCCATCACCCCAGAAAGTACCTTCGTGATTTTTGCGGTCAGTTCCTCCCCAGCCCTGTCATAGTAACCCTGACTTTATACAAATGAAACATAAAATATGTACACTATTATTTTTTTATTTTATTTTTTTCAGTTTTATTGTGATATACTTGACATACAGCACTGTGTAACTTTAATGCATGCAACACAAGGACGTGACTGGAGTGCACTGTGATGTGACTGCCCCACAAGTCTAGTTAACATCCATCACCTCATAGAGAAAACAGGGAGATGGAAACAATGTTTTTTTTCCCTTGTGATGGGAATTTAGAAGATTTTCCCTCTTAACTTTGAAAAATACTGCACAGCCCGGTTAACTGTAGTCATTATGTTATACATTATATCTTCAGCATTTATTTCTCTTACAGCAGGAAGTTTGTACCTTTTGTCACTTTCATATATGTACGCTTTTATATTTGGCTTCTTTACCCATCTTAACGTTGTTGAGGCTCATCCATGTTATTGCATGAATTAGTAGCTCATTTAAAATATATAGTCATAGGAGAGCCTCGGTGGCTCAGTTGATTAAGCAGCTGACTCTTGGTTTCAGCTCAGACGGTGGTGTCAGGGTCCTGTCTCTGCGTTCAGTGTGGAGTCTGCATAAGACTCTCTCCCTCTACCCTTCTCCTCTGCACTCTCTCTCTCTCTCAAATAAATAAATGTTTATACACACACACACACACACACACACACACACACACACACGTATTATTGAGTTGTGTTAATGGAGAGACCAGTTTGTTTTTTTTTTATCCATTTAGTTGGTGATCCACATTTGGGTTAATTCCAGCTATTATAAATAAAGCTATATAAAAGAAAGAACTGGCATGATACATTCAGAGCACTAAACGAGAAAAACATGCAGCCAAGAATACTTTATCCAGCTAGGTTATCATTGAAAATAGAAGGAGAGATAAAAGGCTTCCAGGACAAACAAAAACTGAAAGAATTTGTAAACACCAAACCAGCTCTACAGGAAATATTGAAAGGGGTCCTCTAAGCAAAGAGAGACCCTAAAAGTATTATCAGAAAGGAACAGAGACAATATACAGTAACAATCACCTTACAGGCAATACAATGGCACTAAATTCATATCTCTCAATAGTTACCCTGAGCGTAAATGGGCTAAATGCCCCAATCAAAAGACACAGGGTTTCAGAATGGATAAAAAAACAAAACCCATCCATATGCTGCCTATAAGAAACTCATTTTAGACCTGAAGACACCTCCAGATTGAAAGTGAGGGGGTGGAAAACAATTTACCATGCTAATGGACATCAGAAGAAAGCTGGGGTGGCAATCCTTATATCAGATCAATTAGATTTTAAGCCAAAGACTATAATAAGAGATGATGAAGGACACTATATCATACTCAAAGGGTCTGTCCAACAAGAAGATCTAACAATTTTAAATATCTATGCCCCTAACATGGGAGCACCCAACTATATAAACCAATTAATAACAAAATCAAAGAAACACATTGACAAGAATACAATAATAGTTGGAGACTTTAACACACCCCTCACTGAAATGGACAGATCATCCGAGCAAAAGACCAACAAGGAAATAAAGGTCTTAAATGACACACTGGACCAGATGGACATCACAGATATATTCAGAACATTCTACCCCAAAGCAACAGAATACACATTCTTCTCTAGTGCCCATGGAACATTCTCCAGAATAGATCACATCCTGGGTCATAAATCAGGTCTCAACAGGTATCAAAAGATTGGGATCATTCCCTGCATATTTTCGGACCACAATGCTCTGAAGCTAGAACTCAATCACAAGAGGAAATTTGGAAAGAGCACAAATACATGGAGACTCAACAGCATCCTTCTAAAGAATGAATGGGCCAACCAGGAAATTAAAGAAGAATTGAAAAAAACCATGGAAACAAATGATAATGAAAACACAACGGTCCATAATCTGTGGGACACAGCAAAGGCAGTCCTGAGAGGAAAATATATAGCGATACAAGCCTATCTCAAGAAACAGGAAAAGTCTCAAATACACAACCTAACCCTACACCTAAAGGAGCTCGAGAAAGAACAACAAAGAAAGCCTAAATCCAGCAGGAGGAGAGAAATAATAAAGATCAAAGCGGAAATCAATGAAATAGAAACCAAAAAAACAATAGAACAAATCAATGAAACTAGGAGCTGGTTCTTTGAAAGAATTAATAAGATTGATAAACCCCTGGCCAGACTTATCCAAAAGAAAAGAGAAAGGACCCAAATAAATAAAATCATGAATGAAAGAGGAGAGATCACAACCAACACCAAAGAAATACAAACAATCATAAGAACATATTATGACCAACTCTATGCCAACAAATTTGACAATCTGGAAGAAATGGATGCTTTCCTAGAGACATATAAACTGCCAAAACTGCACCAGGAAGAAATAGAAAACCTGAATAGGCCCATAACCAGTAAGGAGATTGAAACAGTCATCCAAAATCTCCCAACAAACAAAAGCCCAGGGCCAGATGGCTTCCCAGGGGAATTCTACCAAACATTTAAAGAAGAATTAATTCCTATTCTCCTGAAACTGTTCCAAAAAATAGAAATGGAAGAAAAACTTCCAAACTCATTTTATGAGGCCAGCATCACCTTGATCCCCAAACCAGACAAGGATCCCATCAAAAAAGAGAATTACAGACCAATATCCTTGATGAACATAGATGCGAAAATTCTCACCAAAATACTAGCCAATAGGATCCAACAGTACATTAAAAGGATTATTCACCACGACCAAGTGGGATTTATTCCAGGGCAGCAGGGTTGGTTCAACATCCGCAAATCAATCAATGTGATACAGTACATTAACAAAAGAAAGAACAAGAACCATATGATACTCTCAATAGATGCTGAAAAAGCATTTGACAAAGTGCAACATCCCTTCCTAATCAAAACTCTTCAAAGTGTAGGGATAGAAGGCACATACCTCAATATTATCAAAGCCATCTATGAAAAACCCACGGCAAGTATCATTCTCAATGGAGAAAAACTGAGAGCTTTTCCGTTACGGTCAGGAACACGGCAGGGATGTCCGCTATCACCACTGCTATTCAACATAGTACTAGAAGTCCTAGCCTCAGCAATCAGACAACAAAAAGAAATTAAAGGCATCCAAATTGGAAAAGAAGAAGTCAAACTATCGCTCTTTGCAGATGATATGATACTATATGTGGAAAACCCAAAAGGCTCCACTCCAAAACTGCTAGAGCTTGTACAGGAATTCAGTAAAGTGTCAGGATATAAAATCAATGCACAGAAATCAGTTGCATTTCTTTACACCAACAACAAGACAGAAGAAAGAGAAATTAAGGAGTCAATCCCATTTACAATTACACCCAAAACCATAAGATACCTAGGAATAAACCTAACCAAAGAGGCAAAGAATCTATACTCAGAGAACTATAAAGTACTCATGAAAGAAATTGAGGAAGACACAAAGAAATGGAAAAATGTTCCATGCTCATGGATTGGAAGAATAAATATTGTGAAAATGTCTATGCTACCTAAAGCTATCTACACATTTAATGCAATGCCTATCAAAATCCCATCCAATTTTTTCAAAGAAATAGAACAAATAATCCTAAAATTTATATGGAACCAGAAGAGACCTCGAATAGCCAAATGAATATTGAAAAAGAAAGCCAAAGTTGGTGGCATCACAATTCCCGACTTCAAGCTCTACTACAAAGCTGTCATCATCAAGACAGTATGGTACTGGCACAAAAACAGACACATAGATCAATGGAACAGAAGAGAGAGCCCAGAAATAGACCCTCAACTCTATGGTCAACTAATCTTTGACAAAGCAGGAAAGAATATCCAATGGAAAAAAGCCTCTTCAACAAATGGTGTTGGGAAAATTGGACAGCCGCATGCAGAAAAATGAAATTGGACCATTTCCTTACACCACACATGAAAATAGACTCAAAATGGATGAAGGACCTCAATGTGAGAAAGGAATCCATCAAAATCCTTGAGGAGAACACAGGCAGCAACCTCTTCGACCTCAGCCACAGCAACTTCTTCCTAGTAACAACGCCAAAGGCAAAGGAAGCAAGGGAAAAAATGAACTATTGGGACTTCATCAAGATCAAAAGCTTTTGCACAGCAAAGGAAACAGTCATCAAAACCAAAAGACAACTGACAGAGTGGGAGAAGATATTTGCAAATGACATATCAGATAAAGGGCTAGTATCCAAAATCTACAAAGAGCTTATCAAACTCAACACCCAAAGAACAAATAATCCAATCAAGAAATGGGCAGAGGACATGAACAGATATTTCTGCAAAGAAGACATCCAGATGGGCAACAGACACATGAAAAAGTGCTCCACATCACTGGGCATCAGGGAAATACAAATCAAAACCACAATGAGATACCACCTCACACCAGTCAGAATGGCTAAAATGAACAAATCAGGAAATGACAGATGCTGGCGAGGATGTGGAGAAAGGGGAACCCTCCTACACTGTTGGTGGGAATGCAAGCTGGTGCAACCACTCTGGAAAACAGAATGGAAGTTCCTCAAAAAATTGAAAATAGAGCTACTTAAGACCCAGCGATTGCACTACTGGGTATTTACCCTAAAGACACAAACGTAGTGATCCAAAGGGGCACGTGTACCCGAATATTTATAGCAGCAATGTCCACAATAGCCAACCTATGGAAAGAACCTAGATGTCCATCAACAGATGAATGGATAAAGAAGAAGAGGTATATATATACAATGGAATACTATGCAGCCATCAAAAGAAATGACATCTTACCATTTGCGACGACATGGATGGAACTAGAGCGTATTATGCTTAGCGAAATAAGTCAACTGGAGAAAGACAACTATCACATGATCTCCCTGATATGAGGAAGTGGAGATGCAACAGGGGCAGGGGTTAAGGTGGCAGGAAAAGAAAAAATGAAACAAGATGGGATCGGGAGGGAGACAAACCAAAAGAGACTCTTAATGTCATAAAACAAACTGAGGGGGGTGGGGGGGAGAGGGGTTGGGAGAGGGTGGTGGCGTTACATTATATGTTTAAATAAAAAAAAAAGCTTAAATAAAATTTAAAAAAATAATAATAAAATAAAGCTATTTAAAGATTTATTTCCAAGTCTTTGGGTGACTCCATGGTGCCATTCCTTCTATGTAAGTAATTAGAAGTAGGATTGTTATGACACAGGGTAAGTGGGTCACATGGTAAATTTATGTCAAACCATCAAATTGTTTTCCAAAATGGTTGCCACATTTTATATTCCCACCAATAACGTATGAGGGTTCCAGTTGCTAAGCATTGGTACCAACGTTTGGATTTTTAGTCTCTTTAATTTGAGGCATTAAACTGCTGGTTTGTGGTGATATCTCATTGTGGTGTGAATTGTGTGTGAAACTTTCATTTCCCTGATGACTAAAGATTTTAAACATCTGATGATGTTATCCCCTACCTCAAGCCATGCATGAAAATTAACTAGAAATGAATTATAGCTGTAGATGTAAAAGGAAGAACTATGAGACGTTTCACAAGAAACATAGGAGAAAATCTTTGTGACCGTAGAGGTAGCTAAATATTTCTTAGATAACTCATAGAAAGCACTTGAACATGAAAGAGAAAAATTGATTGCTTGAATTTTATCAAAATTCAAATCTTCTGTTCTTGAGATCACAGCATTAATAAAATCAAAAGGCAAGCCACAAACTGGGAGACAAGATTTTTAATAAACACATTTACTAAAGGACTTACATCCAAAATATATAAACAGCTCTTACAATTCACAGATGAGAAACCCAATCCACTTTAAAAGAAAAGAACAACAAATATGAGTAGACACTTTAAATTTATTGTCATTATACATAATCTTATACAAGTGCATAAATGTGATTGCATGCCTTTTTTTTTAAAGTGCAGTCTTATTTTTTTCATTTTTGCTTGGTTTCTGCTTCCTGCTCCTTATTTCACTCATAACAATACCCAGCTCTAATCCCTTGGGCACCCATGGTAGCCACCCAGAAGGGTTTCTCTGCTAATGTCATCATATAAATACATGCCACACACACCTGCACGTGCACACACAGACACAGATACTTTTGTCTTTTTTTTTTTTTAACCAAAATGGGGCCTTATTATTTTTATATCCCTGCATCTTGTTTCTTTACAAGTCTTCATTATTGACACTGATCCAAGTCAACCGTCATAACTGTCATTTTTCTTTTTCCATGGCTGCATACTCTTCTGTGGTGGGCATTCACCATAAATGATTCAGCTGTTCCCTTTTTTTCCCTTCTATCCACTCTGAAGTGTGCTGATCGATGTCCTTGCACATACCCTTAATTTTGGGGATTTTTACTTTTAGGAGTAGAACTCCTGCCAGATGGCTTTCTATAAAAAGGCTGTGCTCTTTCCCCACACCCCAGCCAGCAATGTGGATATGAGGAGAGGTAATAGAGCTTTGTTCTCAGGTGCAGAAAATCTGGTGCCGGACTGCCTGGGTTCCTTTCCTAGCCCTGCTACTTGTTTGCTGTGCAACCCCCCATACCTCAGTTTCCATATCTGTGAAATGGGAATAAGCTCACTTACCCCAGTAGGGGTGTCGTGAAGATTGGGGGGATTACCACCTGCAGAGCAATGAGCACCTGGCACATGGTAGGTGCAGTAGAATTGTTAACTATGCCATTGTGGATTTCACTATTGTTGAAGAAGCACCTAGCATTTTTTTCAGAATCTGTTTTAGATTCCAAGGATATAGCAGTGAATAAAACTGACAAAAATATCACTCTCCCAATGGAGCTCCCATCTAGTGGGAGAATCTGCTACAGCTTTCACAGCTTTAAACTACTTTTGTTGTTCCGATAGACAGAAAGTACTCATTATTCCTTCCAGTTTTATATGTTCCTGAACGGTAGAGTGCTGGACCTTTTCACTTTTAAATGTGACACTTCTGCTTCCATGTCTGTGAATTGTCTTTTTGTATATCTTTATATATTTTTTGTCTACGTTTTACATTTTTTTAAAAAGATTTTATTTATTTATTTGAGAGAGAGAGAGAGAGCAGGAGGAGGGGCAGAGGGAGAGGGAGAAGCAGACTCCCCACTGAGCAGGGAGCCCGACCCAGTGTTCAGTCCAGGACCCTGGGATCATGACCTGAACTGGAGGCAGACGCTTAACTGACTGAGCCATGTAGGCACTCCTGCTCTTTACATTTTTAATCATATTTGTTTAGTAGGCATATTTGTGCTTCTCTGTATTTCTAATTCTTTTTACCCAAATCTGTGGTGTGTCTCTTGACTCCCTATACAGCATCTCTTGATTTTATTATTTATATTATTGATTTAATTTTTACATAGCTAATTATTTCCCTCATCAGCATACAGCTTTCAGATGAAGACTTGGTTAGGTTCCACTATACCTGTAGTTTATAAAATATTCCTGACAAAAGTTTTTCTGTTTGATTTTTCACATTTAAGTCTATCTGTAATTGATTCCTGATATACAGGCTTCATGTTTGTCTTATTGGTGAAGAGCCAAATATGCGGACAGATTCTTAAATATAGCATCCTTTTTCTATAAAAATTAAAAGAAAATTTCAGCCTCATATATACTGTATGTTCCCCTTCTGAATTATTTATTCTATTTACAAGTCTGTTCTACCAATGCCATATTGATCTGTTCACATCTAATGTGGGGGTGTGCTGATACCTAGTGAGGAAGACTTCCCTTGCTCTTTTCAGCTGCATTGGCTCTTGGGCATTTATTCACCTATATTGACTTTAGGATGATTTTACCTAATTTTAAAAAGGAGGAATTCTAATGAGAATTGAATTAAGTTAGTATGCTCCTTTTAAGATAATTGTTATTGTCTTTTCCTCCAAGAACACGGTAGGCCTTTCCTTTTAATTCTTATCTTATTTTAACATTTTTAATAACATCTTATAGTTCTTTCCAAATGAGTGTTGTGCCTTTCTTGTTAAATTTATTCCTAAGCGTTTTATAGATTTTGCTGCCATTTTAAGTGAACTAAATGTCCTATTTCCATATGAAAGTGCTACTGTCAGAAGAAAGAAAATTTCTTGATGTTTTTTTCTCTTGCATCCAGTCACTTTTCCAAAATTATTTCAGTAATTTTTATCAGAGTAACTGCGTTTTGACTGTAAAAAGAGATAAGACGGGGCGCCTGAGTGGCTCAGTGGGTTAAGCCTCTGCCTTCAGCTCAGGTCATGATCTCAGGGTCCTGGGATCGAGCCCCACATCGGGCTCTCTGCTCAGTGGGGAGCCTGCTTCCCCCACCCCCTCTTGCCTGCTTCTCTGCCTATTTGTGATCTCTGTCTGTCAAATAAATAAAATCTTTAAAAAAAAAAGAGAGATAAGACTTTCTTCTTTTTATATGTTTATGCCAATTTTTTCATGTTGGTCCCTTACTGTATGTGTTAAAACTTAGGAATGTAAACATTAATGATGATAACCACCTGTCATGTCCTTTTCCTCTTTTTTAATTGAAAACACCTTGCAATTTTGCTATTTTGGATAACATATATTTTAATGTATGTGATACATAAATATAATATACTAATATATAATATAATGTTTTTGTTCCTATCTTATAAAATGTTATAATAACAATGGCTTATGCATTTAGAATACCTCTTCACAATCAATGGGTCTGATTTTTCTGCCAAAATGTATTGGTTAGTGGTTTCCATTGATAGACTTCTTGGTATTGAAAACTTCTTGTGTTCTTACTGGTAGTGCAAGTCTGACTCTCCAGCCCTACCCACAGGCAGGAGCTTCTCCCAGTCTTCTTTCTCTAGCTGCACCTCAAACCATTCTTGTGTTTGTTTTTTCCCCTACACCCAACCACTAGCCAGCTATCCTGCCATTCAAAGAAATTTTTTTAAAAAGGTAGAAAACTATCCATGACTTTCCTAATTTGAGCACCTACAGATTTCTAGCCAACCCATGAGAGACGGTAGGGATAAGTAAGTAGCTGGAGTCTGTAGGTCTTCGATATATGTATACTGCTTATCCTACGCTTATTTGACCTAGGTTTGTTCTCTTCATAGCCTAATTTCAGTGGTTGTTTGGAATCACCACCATAAAAAATCGGAAGGCAAAAGAAAATAAAGAGACAGAAATTATTAAGAATTGTGATATAATGTCCTGCCCCGGACTCCCACAAAGACATTCTTACAGAGTAAGATAAGAATAACAATAGTTTCCATTTATTGAGTGACGACCAGGTATGTATTTTAGGCCGTCTTAGTAAGTATCCCATCATCTTGCAGGAAGCAAGAATTGGATTCCTTATGATTGTCCAAGAAATCAAACCTCAGAGAATGTCAGTTTCTTGCTCAAGTTCTCATAACTGCTAATGGGCAGAGTTGGGCTCATATCTGTGTGTGTCCCTCTTTGAATTTCCTATGCTAATCTCTCCTTTGTGGTACAATAATTCACCTTTAAAGATGAAAAAAAATCCATAAATAACTAGAAAGCAACCAACTCATGAGCTATAAGAAATATTGTTTTATTCAAGAATAATGCTGGGCAAAGTTAATTATTGTTGTTTTTGATAGAATTTACAAGATTAATGCACAAGGGAGGCAGTGGGTATAATACATCTTTATGTGGAAATGGTGCTCCCTATCATTTGTCATGTAATGAAATTCTTTCAGTTTCTCTAAACTGGCTTTTTAGCTTCTCCAAAAAACTCTTACTATTGATGGAATGAAAATCCAATTGCCTCGAGTGTCTGTTGCAGGAAGTTAACTCCAGAAGGTTCTAGCTGTTCCCCGGGCAGGTCTGGCATTCCTTTGCCCTCTGGGCTTTGGAGAGAGAATTCCAGAGCCAGGGGAGGGGTCCTGCACAGCCCCTGCCCTAGTCCAGCCTGTGCCCTCTTCACATGCTCATTCTTGAGGCCTGATATCTCCACCCTCCCCCTCCTCCCTGTGTACTTGGCTCACACTGGGTTCAAGTTTCTTTTTCTTAATAAAGCTTTGCTCAAAAATAATCCACCCCAAGTAATCCACATTGTGTGTCCCCTTTCCAAACTATTCAACTGTGTATTACAGGAATCATTCAGTTTGGCGTTTAGTCATATGCTACTTTCTATTACTGTCCTTCGTGTCATAAATTTTTCCTCTACAGTAGGACTTATAGGTCCTGAGGGTAAGCAGCCTTCAGAACCACACTGAGCTTGAAGAAAGGTGTTAAAATACACTAGTCCAATAACACAAGTTGACTTAACTTGAATCCCAGCCTATTCAGAAATAAATCAGGACCTAACCTGAGAGGGACTTTGAAAGTCTGGGGAACTCTACGCCTCCTTTGTCAGCTAAAATGTGGTGGAGGGTTGCAGCCAAAGCACCCAGGGTACACTTTTAATTTTTCCTGGAGCCTCATGGACATCTCAAGTTGACACTGGGTTTCAAGCTGGATCATGCATGTCCTCTGGCCTCATATTTTGCTGAAGATCTGGCTCCAGTGCAGATAATTCTGCCTCCATCAGAAGCACAGTTCAAATATCCAACAGCCTCTCAGTTTATAGGCCTCCATTTGCAGGGTCCAGAATATTTCCAGGGCTCTCGTTGTAAAAGAATATGCCCTCTGAGGAAAATAGAGCAGCACAGTTTCCATCATGCTGTGGGGAGAGAAGAAATGGAAGCTGTTGGGCCACTGCCAGGAGCAGGTATGTTACCCATCTTTCCCTCCTAGTGACACAGTGTGCCTGATACATGCTTAGCAGAGGGCTGTCCCCCTGCAGGCCCTCTGAAGCACCCATTCTCCTCCCTTCCTATCCCTGGCATCAAGGCAACCTTCTGCAGAGTGCAGGCCATCCTGAATTCTGGGGAGCAGCTCACAGGGGATGGTTAGAATTTGGTGCTATTTCATAGGGGACTGGGTGATTTCTAGCATATCATTTTGGGGATTAGCATTGCAATGTTTTGGAAGATTATGAGGGGAAAACAAAAGACCATTGTGTAGGAGGCATACCGTGCTTTGATTTCAACCTTTGTAGCGAAAAGATTGCGTGACCTTGGTCAACTTCCCTGCCTTTTTGAGAAGGAATCCTGCTCATCGCTACATGAACAGGGACTTAGAAGTCTGTGAGAAAAATTATGAGGCCTTCTGAATTATGGTTTCCACTGGGCTCATTTGGCTTCTCAATACGCCGGATACACAGAGGCTGCTCAATGAAGAATTGTTGGGTTTGCTGATTGATTGTGTGGCTTTAGAACTGAATAGAATCCTGTAAACAGCAGGCACCCCTCTCCGCAAAGGTAAGACAAAAACTAATGATGTACTATATGTTGGCTAATGGAACATAATAATAATTTAAAAAATAGAAAAGTAAGTCTGGAAAATACCTGCTTGCTGAGTTTGGAGTATCTCATGGCCTCCCCAAAATAACGGAGGGAGCATGGCTGGAATGAGAACAGAATTTAGGGGGCCTGGTTTTGTGGGCACTGTCCCAGAAGGAAATGAGGGCCTCTGGTCCACTGAGGAGGACAGGGACCCAGATTGCTGACACAGTCCCCCTCCCTCCCATTCAGGCAGCAAGTTCAGAATCCATTTCCAACCCACTCCAATCACAGAAACAGGCTGGAAAAGACCAACTGAAATGAGATCATCAAATCCGTTGCACAGCCAACAAAGGAGGCCATCCAAAATGCAAGAACAAATAAAATAAAAACCTCTGGCAGAGCTAAGAGAGAAAGGACTGCAATTCAAAAGGGAACTGAAATTACTTTTAATAGATCTTGGTAAAGCTGCCGAGAGACCTCAGTCTCCCAGCTCACCATATTATTTATTGATTGGGCTGCCATCCTCACTGATTCATGAGCGCTTTATAGAATTACACAAGCTTTGGGTTGCAGAATGCAGCCCAGGAAAGAGAAACCTTGGCTCTGGAGTGATTTCTTCTTCAGCTGTGTTTTTTTTTTCCCTTGTGCCTTCATTTACTCATCTGGGAAGTGGGGAGATAGACACAGGCATTTGTCAAGTCTTTCTCAGAACTCCTCGACTAGGCAGCCATTGGACAATGATGAGACTTTTCATCTTTCAGATTTAACAATGAATTCTTCCAAACAACACTTACCTTGAGACTTTTTATTTGTAGTTCATAATTCAGTGAATTGGCAGAAAGAGAAAAAGAGGAAGACCCTAGGCATCCCTGAACTTTCCCGCACCCCAGTTTGGCCGCATGGCCAACTCACATGTCTCTGATCAGTACCATTTGCTCCATAATATGTCTTGGGCAGATTGGTTGCATAAAGTCAGAACTTGGGTTCAATCCTGGCTTTGTCATCAGCTCGTTGTAAAGACTGGAACAAGTCAATTTATTTATTTTTTCTCATCTGTATAATGAGAAGATTGGACTAGGTACCCTTTAATATCTCTGGCAGGTCTTACAGTCTAAATTATAGTAATGAAATTTGTGACATGGCTTCTTTTTCAAGAAGCAAAAAAAAAAAAATTGGCTTTAAAGACACAGAAGAAAAATGGTATCTTTCTTTCACTCCATTAAGAATAACCCCTGTTGCCAAATTAGTGACATGGTAAATTGGGGTTACAATATTCAGTATCTCTCCTTGGCCAGCATTGGCTGGTAATCAATCCTAGCTCTGTGTCTTTAAAACAAAGACACCACCAGTAGCCTCAATAATAATGAAATCTAGAAAAGATGGAAAAGGGTTTTTTTTCCCCCCTTACATTTGCGGTTAAATAAACAGGATTCTATTTGAAGCTAAAGTGAAAATGTTTTGTGAAGCAGACAATATCTGCCTGTATGTCCACCTGTCTGTCTTTATGTCTCCACACCATCCCTCCTGGATCTGGTCATCTGGATCTGGGAGGGATGATGTGGCAGTAGTACTTTATCTACTCAATGTTGCATAGATTTGGATGAAGTGGCAAGAAACAGGACAAGCAGAGGCCAAGGCAGCATGGAATATGGAGAAGGCACAGCATCATGGAGGGAGCTGAGGGAGTACATCTGCATGGTGGGAAAAGCAAGTAATGTGAAGAAGAAAGAAATACAGAACGTATGATGTTTGGCAGATAATCTCGCCAGCTAAGCTCATGATAATTTTTTTGGCAAACAATGCAATCACTTAATACACGTAGTGAGGTCTTCCATGTGCTCAGCATTCTGAGGATAATGTTGAAGCTACAGAAATCATGCATACATATTTGCAATGGAAGAATATTTCTTCAATGTCCAATAATGGGCATAGGGGAAACTCTGTGATGGGCATAGGAGGGAGAAAAGAGGAATAAAATGGGAAGTAGATAGCACCACCAACAGTGTGATTCGGCTGGGGCCATCCCTGAAGGGCTCCACCACCAGGACCTCTATGTGATCTGCAATGACTCTGCCAGTTCTAGTTCAGTGGTGTCACTAAACAAATGTGTCCCTTGCCATGTAGAAACAAACAGAATCTAAACAGAATCTTCCTTTTTTTTTTTTCCGAATGTTTTTATATTCCCCTGTACTTCTGTTGTGTTCTGTGTGTTTGTATAATGGCTTTTCCTTCTTCATTCCCCTAGAAAACTTTTACTTATCCTTCAAGATTCACCTAGACATCTTTTCTGATGACATTCAGCTAATTCTCCATCAGTTCAACCATTGTTCACCCATTTTTCTGTGCATGCCTAGTAACATCTTTGAGGAACATCTCATTCTCAGGTGTCGTTTTGTGGTTTATTGACTAAATATTATGGCAACTTTCAACAAATAACAGTTAGGAAGAGCATTGCAAAGAAGTGTTTGCTGCTTTTATATCCTGTGGTCATAATCTTAATCTCTTTATCACCTTTAGCATTTGTAGTACAATTCAAAGGCATGGCAAAGGATACTGGTGTTTCATGAGTATTTCTTATTTGGTCAAACTCATAGTTGTATTTTTTTTTTTCTCACTTGAGTCATATGTAAGCAGCTTCTGTTCAAAATCGGTAGGAAGTTTCGGTCAAATTGATATTTGATGCTTTGATAGTAGTTCTGCATTATACATGTATGAGACATACCGGCTTTCATTGCTTTGAAATTTCTTCTATCTGTTCCAAGGGATTTGATGGTTTCTACTTTCTTCAGCTGCTTTGCGTAGCATGATGGGCAATCCTTTTTTATGCGTCTCAGGAACAGAATGTAACAGGTTCATCTACTTGGGAATGTATTCCGTTCTTAAATCCAGTAAAGGAAGTCAGTAGCTGCTTTGCAAGAAAATATGTAGCTGTAGTTTTTTGTCTAATATCAACATATATGTCACTAATATAAATGTGTGCCCTCTTGATATACTCCCATGCACTTCTGTATCCATAGTAACTTTATTTCATCGGCAAATGACAGGGAAAACTTTCTGGAGACATTTCACATGGCAATCACCAATAATGCTCATATCTAAGTTAAACAGTGAAAATACGAACACATATGGCAAAGAGGGGCAGTGACAGCCACACCGCAACTGCTCCCAGGCCACTGTGATGGTCAAGTGGCATTGATATTATGACATAAATTTCTAACTCGTCGATGTGAAAATATGGAAAGAAAAAAAAGACTGTGTGTGTTAGAATTGATGAAATGTGGTGGAGATGTGGAGCACATCTAGAGCTTTTCTTTTAAGAAAATTCATAGTTCAGACATTGACATCATGAAATAATAGAGAAGAAAGTAATGGTGAGTACTATGAAATGTGTAAGCCTGATGATTCACAGGCCTGCACTCCTGGGGCAAATAATACATTATATGTTAACAAAATGAATGAATGAATGAATGAATGAATGAATAAATAAATAAATAAGAAAGCAAAGTGATCCACTTAAGAGATGTGAAAAAGGTAAAAATAAATAAAACTTAAGGAAAGCCAAAAGAAGAGACTGATCAAGCTGTGTGGGGAAACGAACAAGTTAAAAATCTAAAGCAGTAGAATCTTCTCTAATAGTTTCCTGTTTTCTCTTATCATTTTTGTTGTATTTCCTGGGCATGGAATAAGAACATCTAGGAAAAAGTATTCTCTCTCTCTTGTCAGTATCTTTGGTTTATTGTCAGTATATTTGGTTTATTTACAGTTCTCTGCTGTTCAATGACATTGGCTCACATGCTTCTGGCTGTGGGTTTGAGATGTCTCTTTCCATCCTGCTAGTTTACTAAGATTTTTTTACTTTTTACTAAGATTTACCAAGGTCATACTTGGGATAGATGGGGAACTGAGTCAGATGCCCTTTGCTCTCATAATTTGCTGAAATGATCACATGGTTTTTCTCTTTGATCTAATCAGAGAGCTCCCATCAACTTTCTAATGTTGTGACATCCTTGAATTCATGGGTTTACCTGAATTTGTGTTTGCTTATCAATTTAGCAAAATATGCTTGGATATATCATATTATATTATATTATTATTTCATAAGGTAAATATTCAACTTTAACTATATCTGAGCACATTTGAATTGATTGTGCCTGGGGTGACTGTTGTCCTGGGTTCTGAGTTTTTACATTTCTTAAAAATTAACACCAACACTCCCACAGCAGAGGCAGTAGTCTCACCTAGTAGAAAATATACTATAAGCTATGATATGGAAGATCACAAGGGACTAGCAGAAGACTAAACAGAGCAACAGAACAGTCTAGAAATAGATCTAAATAAATATGAAATTTTAGTATAATTTTTTTAAAAATGACTATCCAAATCAGTGAAGAGGAATACATTTTTAATTTATTATCCAAAGTTGTTACGTTTCCCACCCTGCTGAACTTCCCATCGACATGTCCTCTGGCCTTCCTCTTAGGTGTTGGCAGTATGGCTGGCAATGGCAGGAAGGGAGCCAACCTAGGATGTGGAAGTTTGCAGAATAAGAGAAACAAGATACTTTGCCCTGTCATACACATCAATCTCCATTGTTACAGATAACTCTTAAGGACATCTCTTTTTGGGGAACATTATGACAATAGCATGTAATATCATTTCTTTCTTTTCATGAGGAATGGAAAAAGATTATAGATTATGGTCACTTGTTTATTGTCTCAGGCAATTACCTATGTTCCTTCCCAGGATATAAATTATGTATTTGCAACAAAGGATAAAAAATATGTAATAACTGCAAAGTCCCTTTGAAGTATTTCTTTTGTTTAGAATGTTTACTGTTTGTAATGTTTTTGTTAAAAAATTTTTAGACTTCATTGGGTGCCTGGGTGGCTCAGTCTAAGCCCTCATTGGGCTCTCTGCTCAGTGGGAAGCCTGTTTCTCCCTCTCCCACTCTCCCTGCTTCTGTTCCCTCTCTTCCTGTGTCTCTTTCTGTCAAATAAATAAATAAAATCTTTAAAAAAAAGAATTTTTAGGAGTCCTTACCATTCAGAGTTTCAAATGAAAAAGGGAAGTTGTGGCTGAACATCTCATTACTGTATCTATTCTGAGTAAACTGATAAAAAGTTCTGGAAACTCTTGTCATGGTGGCAGGGACTTTGCTGCAGGTGACAGGTCACCTTTCTGTATTATTTATCCTCAAAGATAAAGTACACTGTTCCGGCTCCGGGTCCTAAACTCTTCGGATAATTTGGTCCCCCTCTTCAGGCAATTATAGGAGCAGGTGAACTAACGCCAGGGTAGTTCCTCGCCCTGGAAATTAAGGGCCATAAGAACATTTGGGCAGATGTTGATTTGTTGGTACTTGAAATTCCCATTTCATGCAAATGAGGACAATCAGTGTACGATCTGTTCAGAGAGAGGAGGAATTCCTAATTTTGGAATAATCTAAAATGCCATGGAGGTGAGAGATGGAACCAACCTGATGAGCACCAAGCTGGATGATGATTGGAGAGACACATTTGGCATAGCCTGAAGAGATGGTGATTGGAGCTGATGTTCCCAAGGGATGTGGTGGGTTGTTGGAGGTATGGGCCACATGTGGCCTGACCCAATGTCCTTCCACTTTCCACATGAATGAAGATCCACCAAGCCTAGCGGGTTAATGTGATGGTCAAGATTTATCTGACCCGGCAATGTCCCTGGGCTCACACACTTACTTTTTCAAAAAAGGTCCATCAGGACAGCTCTGATTTTCTGAGACAGATCATGTTCATTATTATATTAGAGTGGACTTTTCATACGGACAATTTCCCTGGAGAAATAGTAGGAAATGGATATAAAGTCATTTCAGTTCTAGGTCATAGAAAAAGGGAAATTTCACAAAGAAGATCTGGCGTCCAGCTTTCCAGAGGACAGTAATTCTTGGTTAAAAATCCTTGTTGTCAGTTCAGTCTCCAAGATCCCAGACTCTGTGTCATTGCCTTTCTCCATGATTGGATTGCCTCTGGCCAAGGTTTTGCTATGTTGCCCTTTAAGATTTCTGGGAATGCGTACCATGGTTAGGGATGGGACATCCGGGTCAGACTGGTGCCCAGGGCAGTGAGTCAGAACACATAGAATCATGTGGACTTGTTCTCCATTCCAACTCTGCCTGGCCACTGGCATTTGTCTAAATAGACACATAAACCTGAAAGTCAGAGAGGCGGCTCAACGCTGCTATCAGTTCCTTGGGTAAACACATCTTCTGAGCAATTACAAATTACTTCATCTGTAACACACAAAGCCACTGTGGTTGGAAGTTATATAATCTCCCTCCCTTACTTTTCCTTCTCTTCCAATTTCTCTCTCTCTCTCTCTCTCTCACAGACACACACACACACACACTCTTTCTAACGCCCAAATAACACATTTTTTTTGTCTAAACTGGAAGAGTTTAGTAATAATTTTCAGCTGGGTACAAAGCTTAAGTACTTAGATGTACAGTCACAGACTTTTGATTATGTCATTCTTAGTTTAGTGAAAGACACTTGGAATTACAAAAAATGAAAGTCATCCAACCTCCTGTGGGATGATTCCTGTTTTGGATTGTTGAGATTGAAAGATAAGCAGTCTGATATGAGAAGAAAGACACTGAATTTGTGGGAGGTGGGGGGATGGAGGGGTGAGAAGTGTGCCAAACCTGCCACACCCCCACCCACTTATGGGCTTTGCACTCGCTGCACAGGGACTGCACCCTTCTCTCTGTTCCCCATCTTTGCATGATTTGCTCCCCTCCTTCATTCAGGTCTCTGCTCAAATGCCTCCTCATCCAGTTAGTCTCATTTGCAAGCATCGGGGAGGAGCAGAGGGGAGGGGGAGGGAGAAGCAAATTCCCCGCTGAGCAGGGAGCCCAACAGGTGTGGGGCTCCATCCCAGGACCTTGGGATCATGACCTGGACCAAAGGCAGACACTTAACCAACTGAGCCATCCAGGTGTTCCCATAAGAATTCTTACCACCTGACTTGACAAATGTATTTGTTTGCCAATTAATTCTCCATGTCCCCTTGATGATGTGTCTCCAGGAAGGCAAGGCTCTTGCCTATCTCATTTGCTGCTCTCTCCTGGCAGCTCCTGTCACGTAGTGGGTGCTGAAGACATATGCATTGATAGAGAGAGGTGAAGGACACAAACCAAACTGCTTCATTAATTGCTATCACTAACAGAGTTTAAGTCCTCCGTATTCTTGTCACCCTGAGAAATATTTGAAGGCCAATGTATAGTGTCTGCCCTGCACTTGGCAGAGGGATCCTCTGCATTAATCTGACTCTCTGGAGAGAAAGGCCCACCACCAAACAATTCTTTCTACTGTGTACCTCCCCTGACCATCTTCCCCCAGGCTGCTGCATCTTCTCCATCTCTCTTTAATCTCCTCAAGCCCTGATCACATCTCACAAAGATTACTCTAATGGATTCCTCCTAAGCAACTTCCTGCTTTTTTTCTTGTCTTTGACCATCCTAATTTCTCCATGGTGACCAGAACAATGTTTTAGCTAAAACACATCTGATCACATCATGGTCAAGCTCCTTATACGGCATGTGACTTGTCTGAGTCATCTCCACACTGTTCTACCCATACTGGCCTTCTGATGTTCTCAGTGTCAATCAATTCCGTCCTGCCTCAGGGCCCTTGCACTTGTGCTCCTTGTGGCTGGGATATGCTTCTTGTGATTTATTGGATGACCATCATTATCTTTTTCATCAATCTCAATGTAAATTTTCCCTTCTCTTTGATCACAACTTCTCCCATTATTTTCTAGAACAACCCTCTGTTTATTAACTTTTTAGGTACCAAGGGTTGTAGCTCTTTTATTTACCTGTTTCCCCATTTCACTGTCAGTTCCATGAGGGTTGGGGTCTTGTATATCACAATCTCTATTGTTTCCCTGATGCCTAACACAGTGTCTGGCACATAGTAGGTGTTCAGTAACAAAAATTGTTAGCCGAATGAAAAATACTGTTGAGGGAATAAATCTCCTTAATTCCAATGAAAGTCGGGGTGCCAGTTAAAAACAGATTGCTCCAAGATGGTATGGTACTGGCACAAAAACAGACACATAGATCAGTAGAATGGAATACAGATTCCAGAAATGAATCCACAGTTATATGGCCAACAAGAAAGAATATCCAATGGAAAAAAAAAAAAGAGTCTCTTTAGCAAACAGTTGTGTGAAAACAGGACAACAACATGCAAAAGAATGAAACTGGATCACTTTCTTACACCATGCACAAAAATAAATTCAAAATGGATGAAAGACCTAAATATGAGACAGGAAACCATCAAAATCCTAGAGAAGAACACAGGCAGTAACCTCTTTGACATTTAGCATAGCAACTTCTTACTAGATATGTCTCCTGAGGCAAAGGAAATAAAAGCAAAAATAAACTACTAGGACTTCATCAGGATAAAAACTTCTGCACAGCAAAGGAAACAATCAACAAAACAAAAAGGTAACCTTCAGAATGGGAGAAGATATTTGTAAATGACATATCTGATAAAGGGTTAGTATCCAAAAATGTATAAAGAACTTATAAAACTGATCACCCCAAAACCAAATAATCCAGTTAAAAAAAGGGCAGAAGGCATGAATAGACATTTTTCTAAAGAAGACATACAGATGGCTAATAAACACATGAAAAGATGTTCAGCATCACTCATCATCAGGGAAATACAGAGCAAAACCACAATGAGATATCACCTCACACCTGTAAGAATGGCTAAAATCAACACAGGAAGCAGCAGGTGTTGGTGAGGACATGGAGAAAGGGGAACTTCCTCTCTTACATTGTTGGTGAGAATGCAAACTGGTACAGTCACTCTGGAAAACAGTATGAGGTTCCTCAAAAAGTTAAAAATAGGGCTACCTTACAACCCAGCAATCATAGCACAGGGTATTTACCCTAAAGATACAGAAATCCAGATTTGAAGGGGAATATACATTCTGACGTTTACAGTGACATCATCAGCAATAGCCAAATTATGGAAAGAGCCCAGATGTCCACTGAATCTGAATGAATAAGGAAGTGGCATATATATAAAATTATTCAGCCATCAAAAAAGAATGGAAATTTGCCACTTGCAATAACATGGAGGGAGCTAGAGAGTATTATGTTAAGTGAAGTAAGTCAGTCAGAGAAATATAAATACCATATGATTTCACTCATATGTAGAATTTAAGAAACAATACAGATGAACACTTGGGGAAAAAAAGAGAGAGAGAGAGAGAGAGCAGCAAGGCAAGAAACAGACCTCTTAACTCCAGAGAACAAACTGAGGGTTTGTTTGCTGGAGGAGAGGTGGGTGAGAGGATGGGTTAAAGAGTTGGTGGGTATTAAGGAGGGCAATTGTGATGAGCACCAGGTGATGATGGAAGTGATGAATCATTAAATTCTATATCTGAAACTAATATTACACTCTATGTTAACTAACTGGAATTTAAATAAAAACTTGAAAAACAAAACAAAACAGGAGAAACTGAAAAAAAAAAAAAAGAAAGAAAGGTCATCACTCTAAGAAATCTTACTGAATAAATTTCAGCTGGGTCCTGATAAAAGACTCTGTCCTCTGATCAAACCTGAGTCAGCTTCCTCTGAGCCCTCTTCTCCAAGAGGCCCTGAACTTGGGCTCTGTCTTTGGTCTGCCTACTCCAGTTTTAGCCAGGATTTTGCTGAGTCAGTTTAGCCTAAGTCCCCCACCCTTGGTATCTGACCGCTCCTCATATCTGATTAAGTTCCTTTTCCCACCATTGATATCTTATCACTAGTGTGCTTTCAACAAGAGTCCTGTTATGTCTGGTCTAGCAACAATCTCCCTAGCTTCCACGTTTCCTCTTAGTAATTTTCTATGAACTGACCTCCACCTTGAGTCTTGGCTCTAAGTCCTGGGTTGCCCATATCCAGTTTGGAGTTGATCCCAATCTCTCTACCCTACTGCCAAACCCCATTGTGGTAGTACCTCTTGAATAAACTTTTCCTTACCAACTGTAACAAGTGCCACAAACATTTTTCTTTACCATGTCCTCCCCTTTACCCTCTATCCATGCTTGTCCTCTCCCCATGCGCATCCCCATAACTGGCAAATCTATGCCCAAGATCCTTAACAATTTATAGCTGTGATAACTGGACCCTTGGTGGGTCTGATAATCTGTCACAAATTCAGAATCCTGCCCTCAGGCTTTATGTTCTTAATGCAAATAATATAAGCAGCAGGGGTAACTTGGTTTAGGTCATAACAACACAACCACACACCCTTTCCTCAAGAGCTACATTCCCAGAAATGTATTACTATTATCATTAGTGGGTTAAAATAATTTTAAGTGTACTTAAAAGTTGATGTCTTAGGGGACATCAAGAACCTAGGTGTCTTTCTTTCCTGCTCTGCTTATGAAGAAATGGAGAGAAAAGAGTGGGAGGTGGAGGCCAAAATGTCCCTTTTATTAGTAAGAGGCAGGATGGGAGTCATGGCTTTAGAGCTTTTGGCCAAGCAGCCTTCCTCATGTTGGTCCCCAGAATTGGGTGAAGGTGCTCACCAAGTAGAGTCAAGCCTGGCCTCATGGGAGCTGATTTGGGGGCTGTCACTGGAGGTACAAATGGGCCTCTGCCAAGAACAGAGTTGACTTAGATGGGCCTCTTTTTCTTCACCAGCTTGCCAATGAGCTATGCATTCCATGCCCCCAGGGCCAAGACAGTAAAGGATAGAAAAAATGCAAGGTATGCATTTTTAAGAAGTCCCTTCCTTCTAATGTCAGAGTCAACCACCTTGCAGAAAGCATGAAGTGAATATATTGGTCCCCTAATGGGTCAGGTGTATAAACTGATTGGCTCAGTAAGATTCCAAATACCTGCCAGACTCAGTTTCTTCTTTTAAAAAATGAAGTGGAGATGCAATAGGGGTGGGGGCTAAGGGGGTAGGAAAAGAATGAATGAAACAAGATGGGATTGGGAGGGAGACAAACCAGGAGGGGGGTTGGGAGGGGGGGTTACTTTATATGTTTAAATAAAAAAAATAAATTTAATAAAAAAATAAAAATAAAAAATGAAGGGATTCATGATGTCTAATAACTCTTTGTTAAAAAGAAACAACAGGTCCAAAACAGAGTCACTTGTGCTAAGTTTTACTAACACTTTAAGTCTAAACTAACTGCAGTTTCAGCCTCTCCCATGAGTGGAATTTTAAACTAATTAAGCTGGAATTTGTGATCAGCACTAATGTCATCTGTTTGATAAGACCCTCTTCCCCACTCTGGGAAGGTGACCTTGCCTGAAACAATCAATCTTTCTTTCCTTTTTTTTTTTTTTTGCTAATACCATCCTTGTCCAACCCTGTTTCTGCTTATAAAATCCTATTTTTTTTTACAGCTCCTAGGAGCTCCTCTCTTCTTGCTAGATGGGACGTTGCTTGATTCATGAATTATTGACTAAAGCCAATTAGAAATTCAGATTTACTCAGTTGAATTTTGTTTTTGACCACCTTTAATTGCCAAGATTCTGTGAGGGTTTCTCCCCACTGGAAATGGCATTTTACTGTGAAAATTTGAGCTTGAAAACAACATTTATTAGAAAGAAAAGACATGTTTTTCACAAATGCCCTATCATTTTCCTGATGTGTGTTCCCCTATGTTTTCTCTGTTTGTAGATAGATTGGGGGAGATGTCAGAAATGGTGTCTGTTCATATTGGAAATGACATCTCAAACAAGGTCATCACCAGAGAAGGACAGTAAATAACAGAAAATTGTCTATTTTCTGGGTTTGGGGCATAAAAAGGAGGATGAATAAAATAAAGTCCATATTTAGCTCCCTATCAATCACACCAGTAGCTTTCTTTTTTTTTTTTTTTAATTAACTGTTGAATCTTATCTCAAAACCAAAACAAGTTTATGGGTTTTTGTTTTGTTTTCAAAAAGCAGATCTGATTTTTTTTTTCTTTTCAGATACTCAAATTTGGTCAAAGTGCATACAAGGAGTAAAATAGTTAATAGTCAAATAAATGAAGAGGGAAAAGAGGGAGAAAAGTTCACTGATCATCTAGAAATGAGGGAAACACTCTTGGATAATGGGTCAATCGCACAGTGATGGCCCAAGAGGTAGAGAAGAGAGTGTGCAGGTTTCCATCAGGTCATTGTAACTTGGCATAATTATTTATGGTTGTTAGAGGCTTTTACAGAAGTAAGATTTAAAGGTTCCATCGACATAGAGCACAAATTTTGTCAGAAATCACAGACCTAAAAGTGACAGCGGCATTCACAGATTTCTCATATCTACCAAAACCCTGTTGGGGCTTTATATGCTTTATTGTCTTTAGTTCTTGTAGCCCATTACCTAAGATAGGATTAGTACCTTCATCGCACACAGGAGACAATGAGGTTTAGAGAGCTTAGGTCAATTGTTCAAGGTCATACAACTGATGAGTAAGAGAGGTTGTCCTTGAACTTAGGTCTATCTTATTGAAAAACTGGTGTTCTTAACCTCAATGACATACCATATAAGTAACAGTTGGAAAGAAGAGTGTCTTACTTGGTTTTATCTTCTCTAAACCTCAGTTGTTATTCTGTGGTGGCAGATGTCACGTTCATCTTCCTCCTTCTTATGTCCCTCTATGCTCAGTATAGTGCCCAACACATAACAGGAACTTGACAAATATTTGTTGAACAGATCAATGAACTGTGAGATCTGTTGTTAATTAATAACCATCCCATTTATAAATATGCATATAGCAATTCTTAGGGAGGATCTTAATTTTAGGAAGTTGAAGAGATGTAGGAAAGATTCATTGAGAATTATTTAACTGATGTTCTGAAATGCAAACACTATCATTAAGTATAGTTATATGCCTACAGACATTAAATACTATGAGCTTTGTCAAATACACACACGTGCACGTGCGCGTGCACGCGCACACACACACACACACACACACACACACAATGTATAGATACTTTGTATAGAAAACCAGGAGAGTCTATCTCTATTCTAGCCAATGTTGCTCAGAGTCTGCAGACATTACTCTGCTGGAGTGAGGACATTAAAATTCTGTTAGACAGTACAGCCTCTGAAACTGTGTTGTCTAGGTTTAGGACTTTAAATCTTATTTCATCATTTACCAACTGTGTTTGTTCAAGTCTTTTGAGTCACAACCATCAAGTCTATAGTAGAGAGGAGGAAACAGTAGCATGCAGGATGAAATTCAGATCAGAATGCAGATGTGACACATGGGAAAGAAAGGGAAGCAAAGAGATAGGATTGGAGACTTCTGAATTACAGTCTACTTCTGAGGAAGTCATTGGGCATGCTGAGAAGGAGACCATAAGCCATAGTCACCTGTTACAGGAAACCTGCTCCTGCCATGCTCCCTCATTGTCTAGGAGCAAGCTGGAGACAGGCTTGGTCTTGCTACAAATGGGATAGTAGATCAAGAGGGATAGCAGGAGAATCTGCTCATCATCTATGTTCCTGGTATTAGAAATCTAAGTGGTGCATTTCCTGGAACACCACATCAACTAAAACCCAGGACAAAGAATTAATTTCTCTAATTGTTTTCCCACTAAAACTCTTCAAAAGGGGTGCACATACTCTCTACCTCTGATTTCTGTTCTGTTGTACACCTCTGAACCATTCACATAAGACATTTGCTTCTACCAGTGAACTCTTCCTCAAGGTGACCACTGACCTTCCCAATGACCTATCTAATGGATCAGTCTTCTAGATTCTTCTAGATTCAGTGGATCTCTTAACAGCATTGGATAGGGCTGGTCACTCTACCCATGTTGAGATACTCCCTTAACTTGGCTTCTGGGTCTTGGTCTTCTGACTTCAGTGCTTACTCCTCAGGCTCTCTTGATGGTTGTTCTCATCCCTCTGATCTCTGAAATGCTGACCCAATCTAGGACTTGGTCCTCAGATCTCTTCTCTACCTACATTGACATTTTAAGTAATCTTATCTAACTTCATGATTTTAGTTGGATTCTAAGTTTCATCATATCACATCTCCTATCGAGTATGGGTCTTTCTGCTCAACTCCAAAGGCTACTCTGGCCTTGTGTGTTCCTTGATTCTTCTTTCTCACAGCCAATATTGAATCTATTAGAATTTCTATTATCTTTGCCTTTGAATACACCTGGAGTTCATCCAGTCTTCACTTTTTCCGGTGTTGTTGCTCTGGGCTAAGCCTTTGTTATTTCTCCTCTGTTATTGCAGGAATTTCCTTGTGTTCTCCCTACTTCAGCTCTTTGTAGTATACAGTATATTCTGAAACTTAAGTAACCAAAATGAATTTTTAAGGTACACTATGTCTTCCATCTTAAAGACCTTCGATGGCTCTCCATTACACTGAGCCAACTTCTGATAATTGTCTACAAGCACCATTTCTTAATTTCATAATCTCCTCTTCTGCCATGCTTTCCTTTCTTGCTCTGTTCCGGCAACACTAGTTTAGTTGTTCCTTGAATGCCAAGCACCTCCTTGCCACAGGATGTTTGCACTTGCTCTTCCCTTGACCAGGAATATTCTTCTCCCGTATATCTACATCTCTTACTCCCTTACTTCTTTTGAGCCTTTTTTCAAATGCCACCTGAGTAGTGAGAGCTTCCATAATCCGTAATCACTGCCTATAAAATAGAAACTGTCTCCTTCAGTACTTCCTGACCTTCCCACCCTGACCATTGTTTCCCTACAGCACATAATACCACTTGGCATGTTATGTATTTATCCACTTATTTACATATATTCTCTCCCTTTTTAACATTCACACTAAAAAACCAGTCTCCATGAGAGCAAAGATTTCATCTTTTTTATTTACACTGCATTCCTGGTGTTTGACACAGAGCAAACGAATGACAGAGTACACTGTTCTATGTCCTATTTTGTGCATGTCAGATTCCAATTTGTGGAAGATGTTGTTTTTGAAAATCAAAGCTCTTATTCTTTATATAGACATTTATTCAAAGTTGACTCTAATAGAGTCTATGTCACTTTATTACGAAGGAGAGTTTCTTTGTCTATTAGACTCTGAGTGTATTGGTTATCTATCAGACTTCTCCCTCTTTGGCCCATGGTACTCTGTTCCCGCCTGAGTTCTGTGTCTTTTTTCCTTGCTTTGTTTTTGCTGCCACCCTGCAGTGAAGGAAAGAGAATTTCAGGAACTGTAGTGTTACTCTCTGTTCCATGCATATAACAGAGTACAGCGAACATTTGCAGAATTGATTTGAATTGACTTCAGTTTATACCTTTAAAGATTCCCCAGGGTTCCCATTTTGGAGTCTATGTACTTGCTTAACCAGTTCAGGCCTGGTCATAGTGGCTCACATGTGTGCCATGTTTCTCCCTTCTTTTCCTCTCTAACCCTATTACAACAAACAAAGAAGTAAAATTGAAAGTAGAGACTTGAGACAACCATAATACTGTCTTCTTTCTTTTTTTTTAGATTTTATTTATTTACTTGACAGACAGAGATCACAAGTAGGCAGAGAGGCAGGCAGAGAGAGAGGAGGAAGCAGGCTCCATGCTGAGCATAGAGCCCGATGCGCGGCTCTATCCCTAGACCCTGGGATCATGACCTGAGCTGAAGGCAGAGGCTTTAACCCACTGAGCCACCCAGGCGCCCCTGCTGTCTTCCTTCTTAATTAGAAACATATGCTAGAATCCCTTCCCCTAATTATTACTATTTTTTTGTAAATGTGATTGAAGTTTAACATATGTACAGAAAATTGAGCAAATTATAAGTTAGAGATTGCCAAATCTTATGATGTGACCATACCCATGGTCTGCAAAGGGGTCAGCACTTCCCAGATCAGTACTCAATCTAGAAACAAACTTACAAGCTTCCCAGAAGGCCTGTCATGTCCCTCAGGGTCATTAACCCTAGTAAGGGCAACTACTCTCCATTTCCTAGACTCCTAGTAATAAAAGTTGGTTTTGCCTGTTTTTAAGCTATTATATAAAAGGAATGGTAGAGTACGTATTCATTTTGTGTCTGACTTCCTTTGATCAGCATTGTATTTGGGGTATTTGCTCATGCCAGTGTTATAGTTCAGAATCCTTCTCATTTTGTCTGTTTGGCAAGACCCAGACCCCTGCTTTGTTACCCTTAGATCCTCATGCGGGTGACTTTGAGCCAGGGAGACACATCTTCTCAAATTGACTCTTGCATTGCTTAGAACCCTCAACTGGAAAGCAATGAAGCCTTTTAAAATCTGCTTTTCAAATTTCAGGTACTGCTAACTAACATGGAAAACTGAGAAGCCTCAAGAATGGTGGTCTAGTTTATTGGCCAATAATTAGATGTGCAATCAGTGATGTCAGGCTCACAAAACTAGTTACTGAATTTTCCAGGAGAGGAGCCAATGCTTTGAGCCTCCTCTGCAACAGCTATGATGAATAAGTTAAAGGTATTCTTTAATTCACGGCCTTTTCCCAGCCACCATGATAGTTCCTGGCCCACCCATACTCCTGGAAAAACCTGCCAGGAGTTTTGTCTAGCTAGACTAGTTGAGAATGGGAATGCTGTCATTTGGAATGAGTTAATATTGTGGTATTTGATGGATAAAAGCTAAGCAAAATGTTACTCCAAGAGCACTGAGTTCCCTCCAGCTGCATCACTGATTAACTTTGGAAAGTGGACATAACTGCAATGGGGTCTGGGACCCTGAGTTCTTGTCCTAGTTTTCTCCCTAACTCATTGTGAAAACTTCACCAAAGTATTTTGACATTAGTTTCTTCCTGAAAAAAAAAAAAAAATCAGAATGTAAAGTTCTGTGGTCTCTGAAGCCTCTGTTATTCCTTGTGTGGCTGCTAAGCCCCACTTTTGTGCCTTTCTTGGTCTTGCTCCAGCTTTCTGGTTGATAACTTCTGTCCATCAACTTGTCTGCAAAGTCTCTCTTCTACCAAGCCTTTCAGAATTAGCCTCCCTCTGTGCTGCTCTCTCTCATATTGGAAGCTGTCAGCATCAGTGTGTGATGTTGCTCCTCCCTTTGTTGATCATGTTACTTTGTAACATTGTCCTTCCTTCCCACACTTGGGGTTTATCACTGTCCACTCCCAAGGACTTAAGAGTCCATCTAGAGATACTTTTTGCAATCATCCGTAGTATTTTATCTTGTGTGCTGAAAAGAAGAACTCCATGAGGTTTGTATTATTGATCTCCAAATCTTTAAAGAAGAGATTATGATTCACTCTGTCTTGTCCTGAAATACGCTTCTACCCTCTCCACTCCCCAAACCTAAAGGTAGCAATCATTCAACAATATGAGATCCTTCTGCTGAGATGAACATGAGCAATGGGCAGAGTGGGTAGCACAGAAAGCAGGGAATGAGGGGCCAGGAAAAAAGACAAACCATAATCACCTGTTTTTTTTTTAAATAACAACTATTTAATAAGAATAAGAATAGGTCATTACTTCTTTAATCGGATAAAAGGCATTTATTTAAAAATTTCAGCAACCATTAAAATTAACAGCTCAGGAAACCACAGATGTTGGTGAGGGTGCAGAGAAAGGGGAACCCTCTTACACTGTTGGTGGGAATGCAAACTGGTGGGTCCACTCTGGAAAACAGTATGGGGCTTCTTCAAAAAGTTAAAAATAGAGCTACCCTATGACCCAGCAATTGCCCTACTGGGTATTTACCCCAAAGATACAAATGTAGTGATCCAAAGGGGCACCTGCACCCCAATGCTTATAGCAGCAATATACATAATAGCCAAAATATGGAAAGAGCCCAGATGTCCACAGATAGACGAATGGATAAAGATGTGGTATATAGGGGACGCCTGGGTGGCTCAGTTGGTTAAGCAGCTGCCTTCGGCTCAGGTCATGATTTCAGCGTCCTGGGATCGAGTTCTATATCGGGCTCCTTGCTCGGCAGGGAGCCTGCTTCTCCCTCTGCCTCTGCCTGCCTCTCTGTCTGCCTGTGCTCGCTCTCTCTCTCTCTAACTAATAAATAAATAAAATCTTAAAAAAAAATTGAAAAAAAGAGTCTTTAAAAAAAAGATGTGGTATATATGTATACATATATATGTGTGTGTATATATATACACATATACACACACACACACACACACACATATATATAATGGAATATTACTCAGACATCAAAAAGAATGAAATCTTGCCATTTACTACAACATGGATGGAACTAGAGGGTACTGTGTTAAGTGAAATAAATCAGTCAGAGAAAGACAAATGCCATATTATTTCACTCATATGTGAAATTTAAGAAACGAAACAGATGGGCATAGGAGAAGGGATGAAAAAATGAAATAAGATAGAAATTGAGAGGGAAGCAAAATGTAAGAGATGCTGAGTTCTAGGAAACTGGGGGTTGCTGGAGGGGAGGTACATGGGGGGATGGGCTAAGGGGTGATGGGCATTAAGGAGGGCTTTGGATGTAATGAGCACTGGGTGTTATATGCAACTGATAAATCACTAAATTCTATCTCTGAAATTAAAAAAAAAAAATCCACTATCAGCGAAGGTGTTTGATTTTCAAATATGTTGCTTCTTGCTTTAGGAAAAAAAAATCAGCAAACATCCCTAATGGAAAAATGTTAAGAATACCCCCTTTAAAATCAGGAACACGATAAGAATTTTCAGTATCACCATTTCTAATATTGTTTAGGAGATCCTAGCCAGAGACATAAGACAAGCAAATATACAAATACACACACATACACACAACACAAAATAAAGGGAAAAAAGAATTGAATAGGAAGGAAAAAAACCACACCTTGTTGATTGATTATATAATTGTTTACATAGAAAATCTAAAATGTGTTAAGGTATGGTATTAGAATTAATAAGAGAATTTAGCAATATTGCAGAATATAAAGTTGATATAGTCAACTGCATTTTTATATACCAGAAACTAAAGGTGAGAAATCTATGAGTGTAAAAATATAGAGCACATAAAAATCAAACTATGAAATTCATAGTCATCTTTATGGAAAAATCTAAAATACACTTGAGAGTTGTTAATGGAAACAAAAGAAGAGATAGATCAAATTCATGTGATAGAAAAAAGTTAATATTGTGAAGGTGATAATTCCTGCCAAAGTGATTTATAGATTCAAACAAAATCCAATAAAAAATAATCTCAATAAGTTTTTCGGTAGAACCACGTAAGATTTTAGGATAGGCTGGCCCTAAAATATTTAATGAAGAAAATCAGGGCCAAGAACATTCATGACAATTTGGAGAGAAAAGAAGAACCACGGGAGGCACCTACCCTACCTGCTATTCAGGGTTGTCGTAGAACTACAACAATTAAGCCAATGTAGACTGGCATAGGAATAGGCATGTTGAACCCAACAGGGAGCACAGAAACAGATCCATATGAAGACTAAAACTTGATACTTAACAGAGTTGACATCACAGGATAAAGGGAATGGGAAGTTACTCAGTAAGTCAGACAACTCTCTGAAACAAGTGTTTGAAGTCCCAGTCTAAGCTCTGTCCCCAACACCTGTGCGACCATAGGTCCTTTCACTTGGACTCCCCAAAGGAGGAGACTTACAGAGCGTCTGAGGACAAACACCTGGACAAATGCCATTGGCAGTGTGCACAGGGCCAGTGAGAGCTGCCTGCTCAGACACAGACTATCATGGGAGACATCATTATAAAAAATAACAAAACAATAGTAAAACTGACTAAATATTGAACTGTCTGTTATTAGCACCGAAAGTAGGCGATTCTAAAAGAAATGTCCTTGATGAAATGATGGTGTATTCCCTAAAAAGTATTTTTTTCCCTTAGGTTCTAAGTAATTGCAACAGTTGCTGTTTTGTTTTAATAACATATATGTAAGCTTCAATACATGTTACCTCATTTTTCTTATGTTTTTATAAACATTGTATTCTTTTCTAGCCATTTGACTGTACTGCACAGTACTATGGAAGTGACTTCGGAGAACTCTCCAGTGTATAGTTAGTGTCCCACCATGCGGGGACCCAGGGACAGGCATCTGTTTTGAAAGTAAGTTTGTGATGGTTCAGAGTCTTTGAAACTCCCTTCTAGCGAAGCTTCTGTTGAGCTGCCTATACTAAACCAAACAACTGTGGCACAGTAACTTTAAAGATGAAGAAATGGAACCGGAGTTTCTATAGTTGTCACTTTATGTGATCATTTCAGCATTTCAATCATGCTTAAAACTTAAAAGAATGGAGTAGAGAGCTGCCATTGGTAACCCAATCATCATGGCAATTTTTCTCCCTAAGTCTGAACAAGTCATTCATTCGACATGATAGGCAGAGGGTTGCTATGAACTGATTGACCTTAGTAGGTGAAAAGCAAACAAATTACCATCTCATTTATAGTTTTTTTTCCCAACTGTAAAATCCCATGTTTTTAAAAGAACAGATCAAAATTATTTTTATATACTTTATATACAATAATATTTTATGGATTTAGTCTGCGAGAAGGAAAGGGTAGATCACATGGTTCTTCAACCTTCTTTCTTCCAATTCTGAAATTTTAATTTCTCTCCATATAGTGCCTGCCTCACAATGTTCCTTCCCTAACCCACCAGTGTTTGCAAACACAGTCATCTGGGACTGTACCCATCCATACTTGGATTCTCTAAAAATCTTAGAGTAGCAGAGCTCTGTCTGTGAGGTCAACAATTGTCCCTGCATAATTGGGAAGGAGGAAAGTGTGTATTATCTTTCAAAGCTGGGGGCACTGGTCAGAGAATAGGACAGAGGAGAGATAGGTTTCCTAGGGGCAGAGATGTAGGAGCTGTTTCATTCATGTCAGTAAGGAAACATGGCCCGTGGCCATAAAGGCCTCCCATGGTGACTCACACTGCCCTAAAATGAAATTTGTTTATTCTGGGGTGCATTTTATCACTCTAGCCCTAGGGTTATTTAAGCTCCTAAAAGCTTGTAGGTAGTAAGTGGTTTGGGGTGCCAGGAAAAGTAATTGGATTAATGCACTTCTATCTCAGATTACTGCCAAATTAGTCTGTGGTATATGGGCTTTTTATGTTATTCTGAGTGTGGCGTAATACGACCAGCTGCTCTGTGACTTTATTATCCTCCTTACATCAGACCCACCCAGCCAGCTCCATCCCATCTGGTTACACCCCCAGAAGGCACCCTTTAAAGTCCCTGCCCATCCCACCTCCCTTCTTATTTCCTAGTTCCTTCTTTCCACCTTCCAGTTCTTTTCAGGCTTCATGATGCAATTAAACAAAACCAAATCAAAATCTTTCTAACTGTATCAAAGCCTTTCAGATACAATAGCACTCGGTGGAAATCCATGATCACTCAGTCAGACCTGACAGCGAGATATCTCTGCAGCCTCCATGCAGAAGGATGTTAAGAGGAAGAAACATGACATATAGGACGTCATATGCCGCATACCACCAACCCAGGAAAAAGAAGGATTTTATGGGCTTCAGTCAATACACTGTTTTTTGTCAATGATCTACAGCTAATTAGAACTGGATCAGAGTTCTGTGGTGTGAAGCGTGTTGGCCTTAGAGTCAGATGATCAAGGTTCAAAACCTTTCTTGGTCGCATTCTCTGTGATGCTGAGAACTCTAACATTTGAGCTTGTCTTAACTGCTTCACAGCATTGTAGTAAAATAAGTAAGTAAGGAAAAGCTTTATGTGTTAATAAATGTTATAAAAATATAAGATTGTTTAAAAATCATTGATATAGGCCCTTTTTAGTAATAATTCTCAACTAACTGCAGTTACTCTATGAAATAGTATTATAATTATATATTTTTTAGAATCTTCTAAGATTCAGAATTTTGCTAATTTAAAATGGCCCTCCCCAGGTGAATTCCCATCTATCTGGGATGTATCTGTATGTCTGTAGCACAGAAAGTATCTCTTCCTAGCTGTCTTTGCTGAGGGCAATGGTCATCTCTTCTCCAATGATTGGTTTACATTTTGACTTTCAAAATGGGTAAGGTTATGAGTTCCTAAAGCAATTACCCCATTGAAATATTGAATTAAAAAAAAGAAATATTGAATTTTTGTCAGATACTCTGTCATTTCTAGATTACTCTGTGCATTTAAAAACTAGATGTAGCTAGACTTTCATAGGTGGAAGCAAGCACTGTAAATCCAGCTTTGATGTGTTGTCAGTTTTACTTGACCTGGGTTTTGATAAACATATTGATACAGATTTACTGTTCTCTTCTCCTCAGTGGCAATTCTTAGGAGAAGAATATTGCTTTGATCTTAAACAGCCCATTCAGTCAACTTTTCAGAACCTTTCAGGGGACTCTCCTAGGGCCTTTTGTTATCCCGAGACATTTGTCTCTATAACTTGATGGATGAAAGGTTCTTTGCAATAACATTTTCTTTGCTTTCATTAGAGACATGTTCCATACTCAGTCTAAAAGTTGGATAAGTCTTGAAAAGGCAGAAAGAAGAAAATATACAACTCTCTTAATGCTATGCCCAAGAATAAATAACCACTGCTTGGTTTTTGCTATATAGCTTTCCAAATGCATTTTATTGTAATTAAATGGAATTTTAAGACTTTCTGTATTACAAAAATGATGTAAGATTGCTGCAGAAAAACTTTCTAGTGGGGGAAAAACAATCCAGAATCTGATATCCAGAGATAAGTCCTATTTTATTTTTGCTGTGCATCCTTCTGATCTTTTCGTATGGCTATAAATACCTTTTATTAGGATTTAAGTAAATTTTGCCACATCCTGTCACTACAAAAGAAATATAAACCAAGGTAAAAAAAAATAAAAAAATAGGCAGAAGAAAGACTAAAAATTACTCATAATGTCACCACAGAAAGGTGAGCACCCTAATACTGACACATAGTCTTCTGATGCTTATATTGGGCATTTTGTATGTCTATATATGATTTTTTTTGTACAAAAACAAGGTGATACCAACCATACTGATTTGCAATCTCCTTTTTTTTAACTCAATAATATATAATGATTGTGTTTCTATATCATTAAATATTTTCTTACCACACAAATATTAAGGGCTATGGTATTGTAATGAATTAATAAACCCTGAGTTGTTGAACCAATTTCCTGTGTGGGAGCTGTTTAGAAGGTCTCTGGTTTCTCACAATTATTAGCAATGCTACAGTGAACCGCGTTTGACTCCCTTTGTGAACATCTTTTAATATTTCTTAAGACTAGATGCCTGGACATGGAATTTGGAAGGTTTTGTTTCATTTCGATGAATTGTCCTCACTCATCTTTTAAGAATTTATGTTCCCGTAGCTGAGAGCCATTTCTCTGCAGCTTTGCCAAAATTGACTATTACCTCTTATTTTATGTATTTTTTCATCTGTGAGTGTTGAAATGAAAAATATTTATATTCCGTTTTTAATGCCTTTTGATTATGTTTTCCTTTAAGTCATATGCTTATTAGTATAGCCACTGAATGTGTGGAAAACTACCTTGATAGTAAAAACAACAGGAGAAGAGAAATTTCTGAATCCTGTACTTGTAGTTGTGTGAAGGACCCAGTGAAAGTGGCATTAAATGTTTGCTGGTTCACGTGTCCATTTTACTTATCATTTGACGAATATTTACCAAACACCTTCTCTATGCTAGGCCTTTTTCTAAGAGCTGGAATTCTAGAGGGGAACAGTATTGACAGGGTCCCCGTATCGGAGATTTTTAGTCTAGTATACAACCCAGAAATGAAACAAACAATAATTACAAGTGACCTAAGGACTACAAGATAGGAAGTTAAAAGTAATTGTCCTGAGGAAATTATATTTAGGCTGAGCTAGTCTGTTAATAAGGTGCCATTCACTAAAAAGTCCCGAACGTGGTGTTTAGTTTCTCCTGTAATTAGGTGGTAGGAGAATACGGTCATGAGAAGGTGCACACATGAAAGAAATGATTTTATAGAATTACATTCGGATTTCACCAGGAGATGCTTTAGTCCATTCTTGTTGGATAAATATGTATTTTGCTTCATTTATTTATTTTTAAAAAATATTTTATTTATTTATTTGACAGAGAGAGAGAAAGAAAGAGAAACAGGGGAAAGAGGGAACACAAGCAGGGGGAGTGAGAGAGGGAGAAGCAGGCTTCTGTGGGGCAGGGAGCCCAATGCGGGGCTGGATCCCAGGACCCTGGGATCATGACTCGAGCCAAAGGCAGATGCTTAATGACTGAGACACCCAGGCACTCAGGTATTTTGCTTTAAAAAACCTGCAAAAGGGCTTCTCACACTGCTTGGATTATCTACACGTCTTTATTGTTCTTGCCGAACTGGTGCTCTATCTAGTCTCTCTCTCTCTCTCTTTTTAAAGATTGTGTTTATTTATTTGAGAGAGAGAGAATGAGAGGGACAGTGAGAGCATGAGATGGGGTAGGACCAGAAGGAGAAGCAGACTCCCTGCTGACCAGGGAGTCCCATGTGGGACTCCATCCTGGGACTTCAAGATCATGACCTGAACAGAGGGCAGTCACTTAACCAACTGAGCCACTCAGGCTCCCTCATCTATCTAGTCTCTTAACACCGTCCCTCGACACCCTGCATCAAAGGCTGTAACTCTACAAGGCAAAAGTATCCAGTTGATCCAGTCCAACAAATGGAAGCAAGAATTGTTCGCTTTGACTAAACGTCTCACATCTTGGGAGTTGGACTTGGTAACAGATCATCATCCCTTTTAGGGAAGGGATCAAGTGTTTTTGAGACTCAGCTTCCTAGAACTTTCACTTTTCTTTCTTTTTTACTTTAAAATATTTTGTAGACTACAAAGAACACATAAAAACATATACATTTTAAATAATAATATTAAAATGAGCACCTATGCAAACGACATCCAGGTTAAGAAAACATTGACAGTAGTTTAAAAGCTCCCTCTGTGACCCTCCCAGATGGACACCCCCTTGAATAACTAGTATTCTGACTTTTTTGATAATTATTTCTTTGCTTTGTTTAAAACAAGAAAGCTTTCACCATCTATAAATGTATATGCATCCTTCATATATATTATTTATACTCCTGCTTATAGAAATTGTATAAATGGATCACACTAAAGTGTTTTTTTCATTCCTTTTTAATATTATGTTTATTTAATATTATGTTTACGATTTATCTGTGTTAGTGGATATGGCTGTAGTTTGGTCTTTTAAGAAAAGTAATGAATATACCAGAATTTATATATCCATTCTACCATTGATGTACATTTGGAATATTTGTGGCTTTTGGCATCCACCAACAATGATGTTTTGAACATTCCTGCTGGTAATGGGATTGCTGGTAGCCAGGGATGAATAAGTATAAATTTACTAAATAATTCAAGTTGTTTTCCAAAATGGATGAAGCAATTCATGTTCTCACTAACAGTATATGAGAGATCCTATCTTCGCCAACACTTGGTCTTGTCAGATAATTACATTTTTGGCAGTTGGGAGGGTATGCCATAGCATATATTTGTGGATTTAATTCTCATTTTTTCTGACTATAATGATGTTAAACCTTGCTTCCTACGTTTAGTTGTTATTAAAGTTTTCTTCTTTGTGAAATATTCGTTCAATTCTTGGACTTAGTTTTCTCTCCGTTTACTTATTTTATTGATTCAGAGTTCCTCATATATTTTGGGTAATAGTCTTTTTTTGAACATATTTTTAGAAAATCCTCTACTCTGTGGGTTGTATTTTCAATCTTTTAATATAGCTCTTGATTAACAGAAGTTCTTAGATTAATAGTACTCAAGTTTATAATTTTTTCTGCATAGTTTATGTTTCTTACATCTTGTTTAAGAAATAAATAAGATGGGGCTCCTGGGTGGCTCAGTGGATTAAAGCCTCTACCTTCTGCTCAGGTCATGATCCCAGGGTCCTGGGATCAAGCCCCACATCGGGCTCTCTGCTCAGCAGGGAGCCTGCTTCCTCCTCTCTCTCTCTGTCTGCCTCTCTGCCTACTTGTGATCTCTGTCTGTCAAATAAATAAATAAAATCTTAAAAAAAAAAAAAAAGAAATATTTTCCCAGGGTGCCTGGGTGGCTTGGTCAGTTAAGCATCCAACTTGATTTCGGCTTAGGTCATGATCTCAGGGTTGTGGGATCGAAGCCCCGTGTGGGTCTCCATGCTCAGTGGGGGATCTGCTTCCTCTTTCCCTCTCCCTTTTCCCCTTCCCCCACTCATGCTCTCTCTCTCTCTAAAATGAATAAGTACATTTTAAAAAAAGAAATATTTTCACTAGTGTAAGTTACAAAAATATTTTTCCTATATCCTGCTCTAAAATTTTCATACTTTTGTTTTTAATGATTGTCTTTATTTCATTTGGATTTGATGTTTTTATATAGCATGAGGTTTCTAAGTGGATATATCCAATCTTCCCAGCACTATTCATTAAGAAGTCTATCTTTAATGATCTGCTACAACATCTGTCTTAAAACAAGGATTATGAAAGCATAATCTATTTCTGGGTGATCCTTTAAGATCCATTATTCTGTTTGTACATTGATGTGCCAGAGATACTCAGTCTTAATAATGATAACTTAAAATATCTTGTTAACTGATAGGACAAGGACTCACACCTTACTCTTCTCTACACTGTCTTAGCTATTCTCAGCCCTTTATATTTTTGTATCAATTTCAGATTAGCTTAACAAGTGCTACAGTTGGCATTTTAATTGAGTTTGCTATATGTATATGTGTGTATACTTACACATATATATGTGTGTGTGTGTGTAGTTTTTTTAAATTTTTTATTTTTTTAATTTATTTGTCAAATAGAGAGAGAGTGCAGGAGTGAGCACAGGCAGACAGAGTGGCAGGCAGAGGCAGAGGGAGAAGCAGGCTCCCTGCCGAGCAAGGAGCCGGATGTGGGACTCGATCCCAGGACGCTGGGATCATGACCTGAGCCAAAGGCAGCCGCTTAACCAACTGAGCCACCCAGGCGTCCCTGTGTGCAGTTTCTTTGTTCGTTTGTTTTTTTAAAATAGGCTTTATGGTTTAGGACTTGAATTCATGACCCTGAGATCATGACTTAAGCCAAAATCAAGGGTCAGATTCTCTACTGATTGAGCCACCCAAGCACCCTTGATCTTTCCATTCTTAATACCAATTGTGCTTACTCTAAAAAATCAGTTTAACTAGAGGTTTGTCAGTTTTATTATCTCAAAGAATTATCTTTTGGTTGGTATTAGCTACCACAATCTTGATAGTATCTGTGTTTTCTATTTGGTTCATATTAACTTTTATTTTATTATTATTATTTTTTAAATATTTTATTTATTTATTTACAGAGATCACAAGTAGGCAGAGAGGCAGGCAGAGAGAGAAGGGGAAGCAGGCTCCCTGCTGAGCAGAGAGCCCGATGCAGGGCTCGATCCCAGGACCCTGAGATCATGATCTGAGCCGAAGGCAGAGGCTTTAACCCACTGAGCCACCCAGGCGCCCCTTAACTTTTATTTTAAAATACCTTTTTTCTGTTCTGTTTGGAGTTATATTGGTGTTTTGTTTCATATCCTCAAATGCTTTCTTTATTCGTTAATTTTCTGTCATTATCCTTCTAATCTGTAACTTAAGGTTAAAATTTTTTCTAAGACCTGCTTTACTTGCCTCTCATAAGTTTTCTAAGTAGCATTTTTTATTATAGTATAAAATATATTTACAGTGCTATCATGAGTTAATATTTTACTAAAGATATTATAATCCATGTCTTCTATGACATACTAGGTGATTGTGGATTTGTCTCGTTCTCCTTATAGTTCATTGCTTTTTCTTTATGTATTTTTAGGCTATGCCTTGGGGTACAGGCAAAGTTTTAATTTTATATTTACCTATTGAATTAAAACTTTTATGTTTCAAATTGACCTTTATGTGAACTATGTTCTTTGACTTAAAGTCTATTTTCATAAATACAGTTATATCAACTTTCTTTTAGTTAGAATTTGCATGATATTATTTTCTGCATTTTTATGTTCAACCTGACCAGTTAAGCAGGAAATATTTTCCCCCCAGTCAATGAACCTCAATCACTAAGCAAACTTTCAACAGGAGGAGAAAGCTTAGTATTGACTTGTCACCATCTTCAAGCTCTTTTAAATTTTTTGTGTGAATTTTGTAAGCACATGAAAAAATGAAACCTACTATAACCAATATCTATGTACTACCAAGCAGGTACCTAACTCTTTCGAATCTTAGCTTTTGAGTTTTATGTGCTTAATTTCATTTTTCTTAATACACACTTTCCATTAAAGTGAAATATATACACAGCAAAGTGTGAAATCACGAGTGTGCAGCTAGATGAAATTTTACAAAGTGAACACAACCTGCATCAAGACAGAATTCCCAACGCTGCAAAAACAGTATCTTCATGGTACCCCTTTGTCACTGCTTTAATCTTTCCTTCAAAACTGACAATTATCTTGACCTTTAACACTGTAAATTTTTCCCATTTCTGTGTTTTGTGAATAAAATCATACCACTGTATGTACTCTTCATGTCTGCCTTATAGTGCATCCATTTATAGCATCCACATATCCATTCATGTTGCATGTATCAATGGCTTACTCATTTTTATTGCTGCTTTATATTTTATTAATTTCTCCATTTTACTGTTAGTGGTCCTCTGGATAGTTTTCAGTTTGGAACTCTACTAAATAATGCTGTTTTATAATTCTCATTTTTGTCTCTGGCTCTCAGAGAACCCAAAAGGCATAATTTGACAAAATCATAAGTAGAAGGAAACCATGCTATGTCCTCCAGTACTGTCAAATACCATCCAAAGCCATGGGACATGAGAACTGAAATGGTCACAGTTGGAAGAGCTGACCGTCTCTGAGGTCCAAATTCATACAGCCACGTAGAGACAAAACAGGGATTAACAGGTATTAAAAACCATCTATGCAACATCTGATAGGTCTGAATAAAAATTGGAACAAAAAACAGTCAAACTCACTAACAGAACTATGTAGATCCAAACACTATTTGTTCAAAGGCAAACAAACAAACAAAAAAGCCACAACAATTCAGTCAAAAAAATTGAGCATATACATAATCTCAATATGAAAACGGTTTTGAATTTGGGATTATTTCTTCAAACATCTACTTGTGGAAATGAAGAGTAGATCTTTTAATTAGTACTAAAATATTAAGACAAGTTAACCATAGAATTGAAAGAAAAAATTTGAAGGGACATAATTTACCGCTTGAGAGTCAAAGAATTCTAATAATGATGTCCGCCAAACAGACGGAGGATCCCACTCAAATAGATCAAAGCCACATGTTGCAAGATGTAAGACATTATCCAAAAGCCAGAACGTGCTCTCCCTCCCAGCCTCAATGGACTATTAGTGATCCAAGCCCAAAAAGTACATAAGGCTTTGGGCTAGTTCCCTGAAATACAGAGAGATGCATTTTGCATGTGTGACCTGGCAGACCATTGCCTGGGTGGTCCGTGCAGTTCAGAGGATGTAGCAGCCAAATCTCGAGAGGTTTTGGTTGACCTGTGTTCTGCCTTGCTCTTGGACCAATCCACTCTTGTATGGCAGTCATGTTACTGTCTTGCCTAAAACCTTCAATGACTTCACAGGACTTAAAAATCACATTTGAATTCCTATCATGCTCTGCTAGACCTTGCATGATGTGACCCCTGCCTGCATTACAGGCCACTCACACACTCACCATGAAGTTGGGCTGTACTGAGCAGCCCTTCTCCACCCCAGAGAACTTGGCACAGATCTACGTCTTGGATCTGGAGGTCTCCTCTTTTTTTCTCTTCTATAACTGGCCTCTTTGCCTCATTCAGGCTTCAGGTCAAATGCCTCATCCTCAGAGAAGATTTTTTTTTTTTTAATTTTTATTCACAGGACTCACCATAGCACATACCCTCCCCAATGTCCAAAACGCAACCACCCTTTCCCTCCCTCTCCCCCCAGCAACTCTCAGTTTGTTTCCTGAGATTAAGTCTCTTATGGTTTGTCTCCTTCCTCAGTCCCATCTTGTTTCATTTTTCCCTCCCTTCCCCCCATGAGCCCCTACTCTGCATCTTAAAGCTAAGCAGGGTTGGGCCTGGTTAGTACTTGGATGGGAGAGAAGTTTTTTTTAAGAAAAATTTTTTGATGGTCAAAGCCAAGTCCCTTTGCCAGGACCCATACACTCATCAGCATCCTTATCCTCTCTCTCCCACTGCTTCTTTTCCCTTCATGGTACACATGACAATTTGTTCCTATTAAAATCTCTTTATTGCAGATTTCCCCCAATAGTCTGCCAACTATTTGTTTTATTCACCACAATATTCCCAGTGCCTGAGCATAGCGTTTAGCATAATGTAGTTGCCTAACTATATTTGTTGGATGTATACAGAGAAAATAATACTAATAATAGGTAACATCAGCTTGGACTAATTACATGCTCGTTCTAAGCATGTGACATGTATACCTGCGTTGAGTCTATGACACAGACCCAATCTTTTATGGTTGATAAAACCAAGACAGAGAGAGGTGAAAGAATCACCAGGAGATAGGGCAGAGCAATGGTTGGAACCTAAACACTTTGAAGTAACAGAGACCATAGATCTCTCTTAAAATGCCCCTGCCTTACCCTAATTAAGTAACAGCCTCCTCAAGAACGCAGTTAACACACTAGGGGTTTAGGACATCAGATAGATATTTGGAGTCGGAATGGTGTTCTGGGGTCCTGAAATCCATTGCTCCCTCTGCCTATAGCCTTGTGTCCTCTGGCTAGAGAGAGCCTTTTCCTGAATGACCTGGAAAAGACTTCACTTTGTGCAGGCTTTTTGCAGAGTCTAGTTGGTGTGCACGCATGTGTGTGGGTATGCATGTAATGGGTGCATGTTCAGGGGGCAGTGCCTCTTTACCAGGAATATGGCCCAGTCAGCTTAAGGGGTAATGAGGGAAACAGAAGGGATTGGGTAAAAGAGACTAATACACAGGTGCATTGCAGAATACTGCTATCAGAGAGGAGACTAAAATTGCACCATTTAAAGGGCTGTGTTATTTACTGCCATGTTAATTTTGACCATCCTAACTGATGTAAGATGGAATCTCCATGTGGTTTTGATGGGATGTGGAGAAAGATGAACCCTCTCACACTGTTGGTGGGAATGCAAGTTGCTGCAGCCACTTTGGAAAACAGTGTGGAGATTCCTTAAGAAATTAAAAATAGAGCTTCCCTATGATCCTGCAATTGCACTACTGGGTATTTACCTCAAAGATACAGATGTAGTGAAAAGAAGGGCCATCTGTACCCCAATGTTCATAGCAGCAATGGCCACAGTTGCCAAATTGTGGAAAGAATGGACTAATGGATAAAGAAGATATGGTCCATATCTATGGAGTATTATGCCTCCATCAGAAAGGATGAATACCCAACTTTTGTATCAACATGGATGGAACTGGAAGAGATTATGCTGAGTGAAATAAGTCAAGAAGAGAGAGTCAATTATCATATGGTTTCACTTACTTGTGGAGCATAAGGAATAACAAAGAGGACACTGGGTGAAGGAGAGGAGAAGTGAATTGGGGGAAACTGGAGAGGGAGACAAACCATGAGAGACTGTGGACTCTGAGGAACAAACTGAGGGTTTTGGAGGGGGGTGGGTGGGGGTTAGGATGGCCTGGTAGTGGGCATTAAGGAGGGCACGTACTGCATGGAGCACTGGGTGTGGTGCATAAACAATGAATCTTGGAACACTGAAAAAATAAAATAAAAAAATAAAGGGTTGTGTTAAGGAGATTTAAAATAATAAGTAAATGGATTCAACTTTTACAACTTTTGGGGGATTTGTGCTTGGTAGTATGAACTCATGTAGTCCTCAGGTTGCAGTGTTCATAACCTAACTGGGAAGGAAACTAAGGCACAATAAAGTAACTTTCTTACAGTCTTCCAGCATCAGTGGTAGAACCTGGGAAAAACACAGACAAAGTGGCTGACAGCCTGTCCTCCTCAACATAGCATTATTGCCATCAGTTATGCAAGGAAGCATTCTTGATGTAGGCAGGAAGGACGAGGGGGTCCTGGGGGCCGTCAGAAGACATCTGAAGCATGTGTTGACAGCATGCCCGCTGCCTTAGCATCTGAAGAGTTCTTCTCTTTTGCTTTTCTTCCCATACCTTCTCCTTAAGAGGAGCTTCTTGAGAAATGAAAAAGATACCAGGAGTAGAGTGTTCAGGGTCTGAAGCAGCTTTGCCAATTCCATAAAATTTCTCAAAGGCTAAACTATCCTGAATTCCAATAACTTGGATGCATTTATTCTTGCTCAGTCCCATTAATACACTTGCAGTGGTTTCTGAATCACCTTGTCCCCGCCACTATAAAAAACAGATCTACTAAAAATAGCTCAGGATTTTTCAGTTCTTTCAACAACCATGCCACAGTCAAACACTGTGTCAATAGGTTACCTGGATTAGTTTATCTTCCATAGATTTATCCTCCCACCAGCCACGATGCTCACTTGAAAATACAGTGAGTTCTCCCTTCCTTGTTGATTTAATTTTATTTTTAAAAATATGTTGGGGGGGCGCCTGGGTGGCTCAGTTGGTTGGGTCTCTGACTCTTGGGTTCCATTCAGGTCATGATCTCAGGGTCATGAGATCAAGCCCCAAGTTGGAGTTCTGCACTCAGCATGAGATTGCTTGTCCCTCTTCCTCTGTTCCTCCTCCTGCTGGCTTGCTCACTCTTGCAAATAAATAAATAAATAAATTCCTAAGAAAAAAAGAATAAAATACGTGGATCATTAGCGTGCTTCTGAAAGTCAGCCCTAATCAAAAAGATCGACTTAAGGAAGTGTCTCTGGGTCTTATCTCCTTTTCAACCCATGCCACGCCCGCCTTCCGTGAGTGACCAGCATTATTCTCTTCTGGTTTTTCTTTCACACAGTTCCTTTTAATGAAACTAAGCAGATATATGCACTTTTTACTACTACGCCTCTTTCTCACTAAAACATAGCATACCGTATGTGATATTTTGCGGTTTTGCTTTCTTCACTTAAAAACCTCTCCTAGAATCACCCTGCGTCAGCCTAAAGAGATCTCTCATTCTGCTTTACAGATGCCTAGTGTTTCCTTGTGTATGTGTATGCTGTAGCTTAGTCAACCCTTTTCCCATCCTGGACATTTGTTTACAATCTTTCCCAAATCTTGCCATTACAGATTAAGCTGCAGTGAGTAACATTGTGTGAATGCATTTTCATTGTGAGTTATCTTGGGGTTAGATTCCTGTCAAGAGATCGCTGGGCCACGGAATAAATACACATGGTTTTGTTAGATCCTGCCCAGTTTCAGCCCCTGCAAGACGCTATCATTGAACATTCTCATCAGCTGAGTGTGAGAAGACTTGTTTCATATGATTAAGGGCCTTTTTCGTATCTGGTTTTGTAAAGAGTTACTTTGGGTCTTTGTCCATTTTTCTCTAAGATTTCTAACCTTTTCTTCTTCAATTAAAAATCATTTGTTCCTTAGCGATATCAGCCCTTTCCCCATGATATATGTTGCAAACATTTTCTCCCAGTTTGTCATTTCTTTTTTCACTTTGCTCATGGTTTTGCTATCCAAAGTTCTTTTTAAAAATGTATATGTAGACAAATGTATCAACTTATTATTTCCTTTTATTGAAAACAGATTAAGGAGGATTTCGCCACATTTTTTTTTCTAGTCCTTATGTACTTCTACTGTTGACATTTACACCTCTGATCCATTTGGACTTTACGTTGGTGTATAATATGGCATGTGTGTAATTTTATCTTTTTCATTATTTATTGGAAAGACTCTTTGCTCCAGTGATTGAAATACCACCTTTATACCACCTTATTAAAGGTGAAATACCACCTTTATATCAGATTTCAAGAAGTGGTTGGGTATCTGGTAGGAAAAGTTTCCTCTCCTCCTTTGTCATGTTTCTCTGGATGTTCTTATGTGTTGAATTTTCCAAAGGGACTATGATACCAGCTTATCTACTCCATGACAAAGTCTTATAGGTATTTTATTGGATCACATCAAATTTGTAAACCAACTTAATAAGAACTAATATCCTGATCATGCCAAGTTTTACTAACAAACAAGGGATGTCTTTATTCTTGGTTACTTTGTGTCCTTCAGGAGAGAATTAGAGTTTTTTTTTTTTTAGATTTTGTTTATTTATTTGACAGAGAGAGAGAGATCACAAATAGGCAGAGAGGCAGGCAGAAGGAGAGGGGGAAGCAGGCTCCCTGCTGAGCAGAGAGCCCGATGTGGGGCTCGATCCCAGGACCCTGAGATCATGACCTGAGCTGAAGGCAGAGGTTTAACCCACTGAGCCACCCAGGTGCCCCTAGAGTTTTTTCTTATATAGATTTTAAATATTTCCTATTAAGGTTATTCTAATGTTTTAAATTTTTTCATTGGTATTGTAAATGGAGTTTTCCTTATCTGTGGATTATTATTTGTATATGTGAATACCATTGTTCTTTGTGTGTTAATTTTATATCCTCCTGTTTTGTTGGATTAGTTTATTGTTGAGTTAATTCAATCATTGATTCTTTGGGGTTTCCCACGTACATTATCCTGTTAGCTCTACAGGGAGGTAGTTTTATTTCTTCTTTTCTTATTCTTATGCTCCCAAGTGTTTTATCTTGTTTAATTGCATCGGGTAATAATTCCAAAGTAATAATTAAATATTAATATTGAGCATACCTGCTTATTCCTTACTTTGTGGGAATACCTTTAAAGTCATTTACTAAATAACTTTTAGTAAAGTTAGTTAATTACTAAATAATTTTTCCTACCTTTTTCATTTTAAATTATGTTTGACTTGCATCATATTCCATTTATGATGATTTATAATGTTTTGTAACATGTGGGTGCCTGTCTACTCTAATTACTCAGCATTTCAAAACAGTTTGTCCTTTTCTCTCTCTTAAATTTTTTAAATTAGTTGCAACATTTTACTATGTGTGCTTTTGCTCCTATTACTTGAAATTTTTATGCATTCTCATTTTTAAAAATCCAAAGCTAATGAAAACATTTCTTCTTTCCAACAACATGCTTCAGAACACTCCAACCACTCCCTCTTGACATTCAAGCAATTGTAGTACAAGTCTTTACTTATGGCATTAAAAAAAACTAACCTGTAGATAAGACATGATTCTTCCATCATTTCTTATGGGTGTTGCTTCTTTATATTTCCATACATTTGCTGGTCCTTTGCTCACTCTCTCTTCTGGGACCAATTTCTTTATAGCAGTTATAGCCTATACACATTCATTCAATTGATATTTTCTAAGTGTTTATTACATGAAACTACCTCATTCTTTTTTTAAAAAAGATTTATTTATTTGATAGAGAGAGAGAGAGAGAGAGAGAGAGAGAGAGAGCAGGTGTGAGCAGGGGTAGGGGCAAAGGGAATGGGAAGGAGAGAATCTCAAGCAGACTCCCTTTTGAGTGCAGAGCCCAACACAGGAGTCTGATCTCATGACCCTGAGATCATGACCTGACGAAAAGTCAGACATTTAACCTATAGAGCCACCCAGGCCCCCCTAAAATACTTCATTCTTAAAAGACTATTTTGCTCAGTAGATAATTCTAATAGACAGTTATTTTTTCTCAACACAATGGATTATTGGCTTCTATTATTGCTCTTAATATGTCACTATTGGGCTACCTGTCATTTTTGTGGGGGGGAAATATCTATGTGTCTTTTTGTCTTTATGTCCTGTAGTCTCCCTACCACATGATTGGTCCATATCTCTTTATTTTTCTAGCTTGTCACACAATGTCCATTCATGCCTCTCATTCAAGTGTTTGGCCAGTTTGGGAGAATTCTGTCAACATCTCCTTGAGTTTTTGCTTTCTCTTCTTTGGACTAGATATTTGTGAGACCTTCTCACTCTATCCTCCATAGTTCTTATTTCTCTTTCATATATTCTCTCTCATTCTACCTGTCTGCCTCATTTGGAGTAATTTCCTCAGCTCTGTTTCATGGCTTACAAACCCTCTTTTCAGCTGTATCTAGTATGTTCTTTAGATTATTGAGTTCTACCTTTTGATAAAGTTATTTTTCTTTCTATAGAAATGTTCCTTTATGAATGTTCTTATTAGAATCTGTAGGGTTGTTTTTGGTCATCTTTTTGTTCCTCACTCATTTTTCAAAATTCAGTATCTTTTGTTAATTAACATTTTATGCATAAATATTCTTTACCTGGTAATCCCAGTGTATGAAGGACTTGGGGATCTAAATCCATTGTGTTCTTGCTGTCATTCATAGTATTTAACTCCCCAGTCTTTTTTATGCATTCGTCTATTGAAGGGCATCTTGGATCTTTCCACTGTTTGGCAATTGTGGACATTGCTGCTATGAACATTGGGGTGCATATGGCCCTTCTTTTCACTACATCTATATCTTTGGGGTAAATACCCAGTAATGCAATTTCTGGGTCATAGAATAGCTCTATTTTTAATTCTTTGAGGACCCTCCACACTGTTTTCCAAAGTGGCTGTACCAACTTGCATTCCCACCAACAGTGTAAGAGGGTTCCCCTTCCTCCACATCCTCTCCAACATTTGCTGTTTTCTGCTTTGTGAATTTTTGCCATTCTAACTGGTGTAAGGTGATATCTCAATGTGGTTTTGATTTGAATTTCCCTGATGACTTTTAATTTAATGATTATTTCACTCTCCTACCTGAACTTCCTATACCTAGTCATGCCTTCAATCCAGCCTACTTCAGAGTGATTTTTTTCCCCCTACAACATCTCACACTTGTTGCTCCCTGAATAAAAACTCTTCAAGGGCATTCCATCACTCAGAGTCCTTTGGATGGTATGGAGGCTTTACTATTCTGAGATCCTTTTACACATGCCTACTTCCAGTTCTCTAAACCCCACCCCCCATCCTACTGGATCTCTTCTACTTCCCTCTATTTCATTCTCAGTCTTGCCTCTATTTATTTATACAGATTGTTCCTTTTGCAAGTAATGCCCCTCTAATTTCTCCAGAGTTGTAACTGCCTTAATTCTCAGCTAGATTTTACCATACTCAGACTTCCCTGACCTGCCATAGCTAGCCAAAGCATATTTCTGATGTACTCCATTAACACCCTTTGCATATATTTATTGTATATGCATGTAGATATAATATAATATAATATAATATAATATAATATAATATAATATATAGATACATAGATATATCTGTTGCAATAATCAGTTATGGTCTTCAAAGACTATTTCTTGTTCATCTTTTTATGCCCAGCAAAGTGGCTTAACTTGAACGTATCAATACATTCATGGTATCTTGCCTCCAGCTCAAGTACCTTGAGAAGAGTGGCTATACTTTTTGAATAAGATGCCCAGTTTTTTATATAACTTGAGTTGAAAAGTAGCTCCAATGATAGCCATTAAATTGATGCTTGTCCAGAATGGCCTAATTCAGAAGTTTCCCAAGCCCAGTAAATTATCTGAGGTAAGTCATAGGAATAATTATGTTTAACAGTTTTGTGGAGTTATAATTGATATACGATAAACTGCACATGTTTAAAGTTCACAATTTAATAAGCTTTCACATATGTCAAGACTTGTGAAACCATCCATAATCTAGATAATGAACACATTGATCACCCTCATTGGGTTTTCCAGTTTGGAGTTATTTCAAATAAAGCTGCTATAAATGTTTGTGTATAAGTCATATAAATACAACTTAGGTGAATATCTAGGGTGAAATATTTGTACCATGTGGACAATGTATATTTAACTTTTTAAGAAGGAGACTGTTCTACAAAGTGGTTGTATCAATTTACCTTTCTACAAACAGTGCGTGAGAGTTCCAGGTCCTTTGCGTCTTACCAATTTTAGACAATCTAACAGGTGTGAAGCCTCATCTCATTGTGCATTTCTCCAATGGCTAATAACATTGAATATCTTTTCACATGGTTATTTTCCAGCTGTATGTCTTCTCTGGTGAAGTGTTGGTTCAGATCATTTGCTCCTCTTTGGTTGTTTGCTTTCTTCCTATAGGATCTTGAGAGTTCTTAACAAATTTGGGGTACAAGTTCTTTATCAGATACGTAATTTGGAAGTATTTTCTCTTAGTCTGTGGTTTGTCTTTTTTTCCCCAAATATTGATTTAAATTCCAGTTAGTTACCATACAGTACAATATTAGTTTTAGGTGTAGAATTCAGTGATTCATCACTTACATATAACAACCCGATGCTCATCACAATTGCCTTCCTTAATACTCATCATCTATTTAATCCATCTTCACACCCACCTCTCCCCAGTAACCCTCAGTTTGTTCTCTATAGTGAAAAGTCTGTTTCTTGGTTTGCCTCTCTTTCCCCACACCCCTGACCATGTTCATCTGTTTTGTTTCTTAAATTCCATGTATGAATGAAATCATGTGATATTTGTCTTTCTTTGTCTGACTTACTTCACTTAGCATTAATACTCTCTAGCTCCATCCATGTCATTGCAAAAGACATGATTTCATTCTTTTTGATGGCTGAGTAATAAAACATCACACACACACACACACACACACACGCACGCACACACACGAACCACTTCTTTCTTTATCCATTCATCAGTGGGTAGACATTTGGGCTCTTTCCATAATTTGGCTATTGTTGATAACAATTGGGGTGTATATACCCCTTTAACTCTGTATTTTTGTATCCTTTGAGTAAATATCTAGCAGTATTTGCTGCTAGACTGTGGGGTAGTTCTATTTTAACTTTTTGAGGAACCCCCCATACTGTTTCCCAGAGTGGCTGCACCAGTTTGCACTCCCACCAACAGTGTAAGAGGATTCCCCTTCCTCCACTTCTTCCCCAACATCCATTATGTCCTGTGTATCTCATTGTAGTTTTGATGTGCATTTCCCTGATGATGGATGATGTTGAGAATCTTTTCATTTGTCTGTTAGCCATCTGGAGGTCTTTGGGAAAATGCCTATTCATGTATTCTGCCCATTTTTAATTGGATTATCTGTTTTTTGGGTGTTCAGTTTTTATAAGTCCTTTATACATTTTGGATACTTATCCTTTGGCATATATGTCATTTGCAAATATCTTCTCCCATTCTGAACACTGCCTTTTAGTTTTGTTGATTGTTTCCTTCACTGTGCAGAAGCTTTTAATTTTGATGAAGTATAATAGTTTATTTTTGCTTTTGTTGCTCTTGTGTTAAGGAAATATACCTAGTCAGAAGTTGCTATGGCAAATATCAAAGAGATGTTCTCCTGTGTTCTCCTCTAGGACCTATCTCATATTTGGGTCTTTCATCTATTTTGAATTTATTTTTGTGTATGGTATAAGAAAGTGATCAAATTTTATTCTTCTGCATGTTGTTGTCTAGCTTTCCTGAAACTGTTGAAGAGATGTCTTTTTTCCATTGGATATTCTTTCCTGCTTTGTTAAAGATTAGTTGACCATATAGTTGTGAGTTCATTTCTGGGTTTTCTATTCAGGTCTGTGGATATATGTGTCTGCTTTTTGTGCTAGTACCATACTGTTTTGATTACTACAGCTTTGTGATATAACTTGAAGTCTGGAATTGTGATTTCTCCAGCCTTGCTCTTCTTTTTCAAGACTGCTTTGGCTATCTGGGTTCTTTTGTGGTTTCATAAAATTTTAGGATTGCTGTTCCAGCTCTGTGAAAAATGCTGGTGGTATTTTGATAGGGACTGCTTTAAATGTATAGATTGCTTTGGATAATATAGCCATTTTAACATTTGTTCTTCCTATGCATGAGCATGAAATGCTTTTCCATTTCTTCATGTCCTCTTCAATTTCTTTTATCAGTGTTTTATAATTTTCAGAGTACAGATCTTTTACCTCTTTGGTTAGGCTTATTCCTAGGTATCTTGCGAGTTTTGGTACAATTATAAATGGGATTGATTCCTTGATTTCTCTTTCTGCTGCTTCATTATTGGTGTATAGAAGTGCAACAGATTGCTGTACTTTGATTTTATATCCTGCAACTTGTGAATTCGTGTATCAGTTCTAGGAATTTTTGGTGCAGTCTTTTGGGTTCTCTGTAGAGAGTATCATATCATCTGAAAATAGTGAAAGCTTGACTTCTTCCTTGCCAATTTGGGTGTCTTTTATTTCTTTTTGTGGTCTGATTGCTGAGGCTAGAACTTCCAATGCTATGTTAAGTAATAGTGGTGAGAGTGGAAAACCCTGGCTTGTTCCTGGCAATAGAGGAAAATCTCTCTATTTTTCCCCATTGAGAACGATATTAGCTGTGGGTTCTCCATACGTAGCCTTTATTATGTTGAGGTATGTTCCCTCCAAACGTTCTTCGTTGAGGGTTTGGATTGTGAATGGATGTTGTACTTTGTCAAATTCTTTTTCTGCACCTATTTAAAGGTGTGGCTTGTCTCTTAATAGCACCTTTAAAAAATATTTTATTTATGTATTTGACAGACAGAGATCACAAGTAGGCAGAGAGGCAGGCAGAGAGAGAGGAGGAAACAGGCTCCTGCTGAGCAGAGAGCCTGATAAGGGGTTCAATCCCAGTACCACTGGGATCATGACTTGAGCCAAAGGCAGAGGCTTTAACCCACTGAGCCACCCAGAGATCCCTTAATAGTATCTTTTAAAGAGCAAGTGTTCTTAGTTCTTTTTTTTTTTTTCATGGAATATGCCTTCAGTGATATATTTAAGAAACTTTTTCTTAATCCGAAGCCACAAAGATTTATTTCTATATTTTCTTCTAAATGTTTTGTAGCTTTAGGTTTTTTGCATTTAAGCTTACTATCTTTAGAGGTTCACTTTTTACATATAGTGCATGGTGTGGACTGAAGCTCCTTTTTATGCATATGGATCTCCAAGTCTTTTAGCCAATTTGTTGACAAGACTACTCTTTCTCTATAGGACTGCCTACGGCAATTTGTCAAAAATTGATTGACTATCAATATGTGGGTTTATTTCTCAACTCTACTAATTGTATTGGTCTATTTTGTTGCCATTACCAATTGTTTTGATTTCTGTAGTTCTGTAATAGATCATAACATTTGGTAATATTAGTCCTCTAATACTTTGTTTTTAAAGTCCTCTAAACTTTGTTTTTCTGTTTCCAAGTTGTTTTATCTATTCCAGGTTTTCTGTGTTCTAATAGGCATTTTAAAAATAGCTCATTTATACAAAAGTCCGATGTTATTAGTAAACAGTATAGCTTCTTTCCTTTACTTCCAGCCTTTGAGTTATTGTCATGCAATCCATTTGTACATATGTTATGACTTTCCTTTAAGCATTTGATGATCTTTTGAGTAGGCTTAAATAATAATAATAAAAAAAAAACTTTATATTTACCCAAGTAGTTACCATTTTGGTGTTCTTAATTTCTTTATGTAGTTCTAGGTTTTTCCCTTGTATCATTTTCCTTCTACTTGATGAATATTTCTTGAAGTGCCAGGCAGTTGATGATTGATTATTTCAGCTTTTCTACCCTTGAAAAAGTCAATACTTCACCTTCATTTTTCTTTTTTTTTTTTTTTTTAAGATTTTATCTATTTATTTGACAGACAGAGATCACAAGTAGGCAGAAAGGCAGGCAGAGAGAAGGGAGGGGAAGCAGGCTCCCTGCTGAGCAGAGAGCCTGATGTGGGGCTCGATCCCAGGACCCTGGGATCATGACCTGGGCCGAAGGCAGAGGCTTTAACCCCCTGTGTCACCCAGGTGCCCCTCATTTTCATTTTCAAATATATTTTTTTAGGTAACATGGTCTAGTTTAACAGATTAAAAAAAAACACAAGCTAAAAATGTTGCTCTGCTTTCTTTTTACTTGCATTTTCTCTGCCAAAAATCTGCTGTCATTCTCATATTTGTAGTTCTGTCATAATGTATCTCTTTCTCTGGCTGCTTTGCGTTTTACACTTCATCACTGGCTGTAAGTAATTTAATTTTGATTTTCCTAGTGTACTTTTCTTCATATTTCCTATGCTTAGGATTTATTGAGGTTTTTGGATTTGTGGTTTGCAGTTTTCATCAAATTTGGAAAAATTTTGTGTGATATTCTTTAAATGTCTCTCTCCACCATAACAGTTATAGGCTTCCATTACATATATATTTGGCTGTTTAAAACTGAAATCAATTAATTAAATTAACAATGTTGCATCAGATTACTGATGCTATATTAAATTTTTTCAGCTTTTTTTCTTTGTGTACCTCATTTTTGCAAAGTTATTATTCCCATGTCTTTACATGTACTAATCTTTTCTTTGCAACACCTAATCTGCTGTTATTCCATCCAGTGTGTCTTTCCTCTCAGACATTACAGTTTTTGTCTCCAGAAGTTCTGTTTGGAACTTCCTGGTATGGAACTAATTACAACAATCATTCAGTGTTCCTGTCTTCTAATTCAATCACCTATACCATTTCTGCATCAGTTTTATCTTATTGAATTTTCTGTTCATCATTGGTAGTATTTTCTTGTTTCTTTGAATGCCTGGTAATTTTTTTTAATCGGCTATGAAACATTTTGGTTTTTATTTTGTCATGTTCGGTATATTTTTATATCCTTATAGATATGGAGAATTTTGTTCTGGGACATGCTTAAATCACCTGAAAACAGTCTGATCCTTTTAAGCTTTGTTAGGTTGGATCAAAGCTGAATTTCAGCCAGAGGTTAATTTTTCCTACTACTGAGGTGAGACTCTTCTTAGAAGTCTAACCAATTCTTCCTAAAGTATAAAGTTTTCCACTCTGTTTATTGTGGATGGATAATATTTCTAGTCCTTTGTGTACTCTGGTCATTGTTTCTCCTAATCTTTTAGGGTGGTTCTTTCTCCAGCCATGAGTAGTTAATTTATATTCTTGTGATAATCAGTATTTAGCTGAATAATCTAGAGATAGTCTCTACAGATCTCTGGGATTCTCTCTCCCTGGAGCTTCTTTCCTATCCTGTATTCTGCGCCATGAGCTGCAGTTCTCTTGGCATCCCTGAAATCGTAGCTCCAGGTCTTCAATCAGGGAGACTGCAGGTCTCTGCCTGGGGTCCCCCTGCCTGTGCCACTTCCTGAAACTTTCTTGAGGCAGTAACTGAGGGTAGCCTAGAATGCATCTCATTGTTTTTTTCATTTCAGTTTTCATTGTCCTTCATTGTCTGACATCCAATATTTTGAATGCCATTGTTTCATATACTATTTTCCATGTTTTACTTGTTTTAGGCAAAAGCCATCATTAATCCATCTTTTTCAGGCATCCAGGATAAATTTTGATTTAAAAGTTTTCTAGGTGTTTCTTATTTGCAGTCAAGCATGGGAAGAATGTGACTATAAAATCAAATGGAATTTAGGGCACCTGGGTGGTGCAGTTGGTTAGGCATCCCACTCCTGGTTTCAGCTCTGGTCGTAATCTCAGGGTCCTGGGATGGAGCCCCACATCAGGCTCTGCTCTCAGCACAGAGTCTTCTTGGGATTCTCTCTCTCTCTCCTTCTGTCTCTCCTTCCTGTGCTCTCTCTCTTTCACAAATAAATAAATAAATCTTTTAAAAAAATCAAATGGAATAAAGTGGTAAATAAATGTTGATATAGATTAAGCTATGAGAAATAACTTGGTCAGTTGCTTATTCTTAACATATCAGGGCCAGTGGTTCAGAATGGTTTGAGATGGGGAGTCAATGAGAGTATTCTTGAGCTCTTATCAATTCAGTATCATTACAGATATTTTTATTTACAACTTATTTTTGTTTTATACAATAATATCATGTATAAGCAGTGAGGTGATTCCTGAATATAACAGATATCTACTCCCTTTAGATAATAAACCAGAGTTTGAGTCTACTTTTCTATTTTATGAAGAAAATAAAGGAAGTGGTTTCAGGACAATTCTGAGATAAGCTATCCCCAGTTGCTTTCTTCCCTATCTTGGGATTTATAGACAGTGGGAACTCTGCATTAACATATATTTGTTATGTGATGATAAAATGACACCTGTTGACTCTTTGTCAATGGATGAAAACCAAATATTCAACATCCATAACCTGAATCAGAGACAAGTACTTTACCAACAAAGAGCATAAACGATAAGATCCAAGACAAGGCAGCACTAATGTGATTAAAGCCACAGAATGAATTAAAAAGGGATGACAAAAGTTGGCTTCCCAAGACTTGACCATTGGAGTTTGAGTGGGTATTTTGAGCAAATGAAGTGTGGGGACCAGAAACACCTGAGGTCTAGACTCTGGCTGGTGGGGAGATTCTGGGACTGTGGACAGAAGTAAGGCAGATGAAAGAGGAGGTAAGCGACTTTAGATACTATGTGCTTTTCTCAGCAATACCACGGTAGTAAAATGACACCCAATTCATTTTCTCAGCAGCAGTCAGCAAGTACTTCTCATCCCCTACTGTGTGTAGAACCATTGGAAAGATCATGAGAGGAACAGAATGATGTATACAACAGGGCCTCTAACCCGAGGAAGCTGGAATAGAGCTGAGAGCAGGAGTACAGTGAGGCAGTGTGGGCCCATCTGAAACCAGCATATCTCTAATAAGTTCAATGGAAAAATAGAGGGGAATGTGTATGGGAGGTCAGGTACTCTCCATGTGTTACCTCATTTATTCGTCACAGGTACTCTGAGGTAGCTACTCATATTTTTCCCATTTTATGAAGAAGGAAGACGGGATCCAGACAATTTAAAGTAACTTGCTGACTTACTCTGTTCAGCTTGCCACAACAAAATACCATAGACTGGGTGGCTGATAAACAACAAATATTTATTTCTCACAGTTTTGGAAACTGGGAAGTCCAAGCTCAAGGCAGATTCCGTGTCTGATGCCTTCAAGTTCATAGATAGCTGTCTTCTCTCTGTGATCTCGCATAGAGGAAGGGGAAGAGGAACTCCCTGGGCATGAGGCCACTAGTCTCATTCTTTCAGTCTTCACCTTCATGACCTAATCCTTTCCCCAAAGCCCCACCTCCAAATACCATGTCACCAAGAAGAACAGGTTTTCATATGAACTGCGGAAGGGTGGGACACAAACATTCAGTCCACAGCATTTACCTTTGAACACGCAGCTGGTGACCTGCAGAGCCGGCATTCAGACCTAAACAAAGCCCCGCTCTCAGCCTTACCTCTTATTATTTTCATTGCAAAGGGTTGTTAGGAGTGAGATTTTTCGGGATAAAGACTGTGTGCTAAGTTAGAATAAGCATTCTTGCTTGGATCGTATACCATATCTTTCTCATATGAGCCCCTCTGGCCAAGAAAGTATCTGATTAGAAGGGGAATCCAGGAGCCACTGCAGAACTAAGCAAGCTCACAGACTGCCTTGGGAGACCACAAAGATTGCCATCCTTTGGCTCGCAAGTACACACTTCCTCCATCAGAAAATAAGTTCCATAGGAAGAGATTGTTTTATGTGTCACTCTAACCCCTGGCACATAGCACAGTGTCTGGCACATAGTAGCTGCACAGTAAATTCTTGTTGAATCAAGTGAACCGATGCGGAGAAGCTAGTCAGGGAGAAGGAGGATTCAAACCAGCGGTGTGGACACAGCTTTCCCTGTCTTCTGGTTTCTCCACCACGTGCCACCAGTTCAGAAGCCTGGTCTCTTGAAGACCTGCACATACAGAAGTTCACAATCTTGCAGGGCCAGGATTTTCTTCACACATAAGGCCATGTAGGGACACCTAGTGTGGCCTCATGTTGCCTGGAGGTTGGCCTCACCCCAGGCACTGTGAAGCCAGCCTTACTGAGTTGCTGGAAGCACTGGAAATGGTGCCCATAATTCCTGGACCTGAGCCCATCGTCTCTCTCCACTGGGTCAAGTTTCCCATAGAGAGCTAGTAGCAGAGCTCCAGTACTCCCACATTCTCCTTTCAAATCCACGCTCTTGAATGAATAATTTGCTTCCTATTTCCCTCAGGAATGTTCCGTGTGTACAAGGTGACAAATCATACTTCTGTTGGCTCTGCTAAAAATGTCCCTTTGTAGGTAACAACCAAATTTTAATTTGGTTTTCAAATCCTCTTCCCACGAGTGTATATAAAGTCACAGCAGGCCAGGACTCTAGCTATAAAGTATTACAGGTATTACATGTAAGTAGATATTTAATAAGTGCTTAACGGTGTTGATGATTTGTATTTCGGCATGAGCCAAACAGAATGTCACCTTAGAAAGAGCTGCTCAGCATCTGACCGTCTCACACATGCCATGGTTTGGCAGCCAAGACAGGCAGGGTTCATACGCCTAGGGACTAGGAACTGCAAAGTCAAACAGAATATGTTCCTCTTTGCACCTGGCCACTCATGTCCACAGGCATTACAGATGCAATAATTTGATCTCCTAGTATTGAAGATACAAAAGTTCTTTTAGGTAAGTATTGAGTGTTTTATTTTGCATCAGTGACACAAAATAGCCTGTGTTACTGACTTATACTTGGAGCAACAGGACATCTGATGTGTGAAGAATGAACTTGTTTAGTTAATAGTTATTTAAAAAAAAATACCAACCTGACCTTACTATTAAAACTTGCCACACAGTGTCAAATTTCCTAAAAAATTCACTTCATGTCACCAATCAACCATTCATTCAGAGCATAACTCTTCTAATAAATTGCTCTGTAGTTCATGCTTTGGGAAACATATAAGAGGTGGACAGTAAGGTCTCGCGACTTGAGTTTATAACTGACGCAGACCAAGGGAATGTGCATGTTGAAATTCACTGATGAAGCTTCCTATGTGTAGTAATTAAAGAGTAACATTATGTTTATTAAAAGCCAAGATTAAACAGTTTGTCTTAAATTCAGACATTCTGATGGCAGAATGCTGCTTTTCCACAGGTGTGCATAAATTCAACCCAGGTCTAACCCATCACTCAATTGCATGCTGCGTGGGGGCATCGCTAGCCTCATGAACCTAACACAGACCCCTGCACACAAAGTGGCTAGTGTACCCTAGGTGTTGAGGAATTCATTGACTCCTGAAGAAATAAAATGATAGTTTTCCCTTCCACATTCCTTCCTCCCCCCATTTCTTCTTTACTTCTTTTTTTTTTTTTT